>MNCI01021749.1:63101-137290 GCA_015680685.1 Gnetum montanum
CCCACCCCAATTATCAACTATAGCATGTTTCTCAACCTTAATATTAATCTTTGAGTTGATATTGATTTTATGAGATAAGGAAAGACTTACTTATAAGCTATTTTTTTTGGACTAATCAATACTTCCTATAGTACAAGTAAAAACATTCATAAAATCCTCTATTTCCTTTTTTCCACCTAATCATTATTTTCATTAACATTAACTTGATTTTTCATATTTGCAACTTCAAATTATTTTCTTCTATCATCAACTTCAACATGATTTTTCTTTTCCTTAATATTTTTTCTTAACCAAAAAAGAAAAAATATTAAATAAACTTCCTTTATGATGATAAAAATTGTAAGAATTAAAAATGTTATACTATATAATTTGTTAAATATGAGTTGTTTCACCTACTTACAAAACATATTCCTTTTTAGATCTAAGAAGATTGATTTTAATAAAAAAAATGTTTGTGAAACCAAATGATGTGGTAATAGATGCATATGCTTGATGGAGCCAAGAAGACTAATAATTTTCTACTTAGCTTTCTAAAAGGTAAATAGAAGATTAAATAGCTTAACAAAACATTCAACTTTAGAATATTCTTCAAAGTGGACTACTATGTGTAATAAAAGTATTATGAAAGTTCATGTTGGCTATATGTTCTACAAGTAAGACTCAAAATTAGAAGATATGATTATATGCTTTTTTTATGGGGGGTGTTGAATCCTAAAAATAATTATGTGTTAGCATGAGCTATCAACTAGTTGGTTTTCTCACATAGCTTTATACTCATAGGTTCTAGGTTCAAAGTCTAATGATCTTTCTCTTAAAAAAAGACTCTTGATTTAGGGTAAATATTGTTAAAAAAGTTTCCAAATTGTATCATGCATAGTTTCCCCATCCCCAACCACCACACCCCCCCGCCCCCACCCCAAATAAAATAATAATAAAAATTTAGAGGGCATCACATGCTTAACACTAAGGATAAAATACTAAAAATAATATAAAATAGAAGGTTTTTCTAGTTTTAAGGATGTTTACTCATGTGTACAACCTTCCAATTAATAATGAAAACCAACATTTATAAAAAATATAAAATTTTGTTACATATTGATCATCACAATCAATTTTCTACTTAGTTTTAATATTGGAGTTAACATTATTCTTTTTGATAAAATAGATTTCTCATATGAGCTCTCTATCTTGACTAATCATTACTTCTTTTAGTACAAGTAAAAGTATTTATAGAAGATTCTCTCTTCTTTTGTTTCTTTATTACCATTTAATCATTCTTATTATTGATATTAACTTGATTTATTGTATATTCAATTTCAAATTATTTTTTTCTATTCTCAATTTTAACATGTTTTTTCTTAATATCTTTTTTCTTAAATAGAAAATGATAAAAATTAAAAAATTAGGAAGATTACAGAAGTTATAAGAATTAGTAAGATTCTAATATATAACTGGCTAAATGTAAGTCTTTCCACCTACTTGCAATACTAATTTCTTTTCATTATTAAGAAGATTTATTTTAATAAAAAACATTTATAAGAACCAAATGGTAAGGAAATAGATTCTAGATGATTAATGAAATTAAGCCTAGCTTAGTTATATATTTATAATATATATCTATAATTTGGACGAGAGCATTTTCTTTGTTGATAAGTAATAAGGTATTTGAATTAAATAGTTCATGACTTCTAGATGAACAATAGGATTTATGGATTACAATTTTCATAACTTCTACATGAAGGTCGTTGTTAAGTTACAAATTTTTTTTCTAAAGTTAATAATAATTTATGAGACTGGAGATCATAAGTAGAGTAAATTATAAAAACATACTATCAATTTTTCAAACACTAAAAACAAGTTAAAATACATCATGACTAATCAATGTTTAAACATTTATGATTAAAAAATCCATAATGACAAATGTTCTAACATCCAAGATAGTAAAAATGCATTATCAAATAAATTATAAAATCATTCTTCATTAAATTTAATGTAATTTTTTTCATCCAATCTACTTTGAAGGTGAAAATCCTTTGATATCTTGATGTATTTTTCTTTGGAAATTAGAGGGAGTATCTTCAAACCACCAATACTCTTTACTAGAGATAGTGCTACAAATGTAAGACCATCTGTTTCTTTACTGCTAACATTTACACATGCTTTATCCGAGGTTATTCCCTATGACTTATGTATAGTTAAAGCCCATGCTAATCTCAATGGTAGTTACCAAGATACTCCATGTATGATTGGTGGAATGGATACTTATCAAGGATGTTCTTAATCATATGGCATTCCAATGTAAGGGTCAAACTTAATGATAACATATGATGGTAATTATGGATATTTATAGTGGGGGCTATAAATTATATTCTTAATGACTTTCAATCCACCATTGACCAATTTTGTTTCTAACCATAGGCTAATAGTAAGTATAACCCTTATAGTTTCATAGATAAATACAACTCATTGTAATTTTTTTTCTTCATTATCATAGAATTTGATGCCATTTGTATTTCCATCTATTATGCACTGTGCAACTAGCTTTTGAAATTTTAGCAATATCTATTCATTATGCATATGCACCTTATTATTTGTATCAAATAAATGCATAGAATACTTAAACTCATCTTACTCATATGATGTTAATGGAATATCTATTCTGAAGCTCAAAAATCATAATCACCATTATTGAGTTTTCTTTCTCATATATTCATCAAGACTTCTCTAAATATTTGTTTTCATGAATTATCTTCCCTTTATTGATAATCAACATCTAACATTACAAATGTATTGAATGCTAATCACAAATTTTTACATGGATTTGAAATAATATGTTTAGTATAATATTTTATAGGTGAAAGTTATGCAAGAAATCCAATGAGTATCACTGATCTACCACAAAAATTCTCTAATTAGTTATCTAAAAATATTTCCTTAAGTCTTCTAATAATGTTTCTAAGAAATTTAACACCTATAAAACTCATTTTATCCTTAATAATGCCAACATAGATGCAGTAGTATTTTCTACTCTCTCATTCCAATTTTTAATGCAAAATGTATTGTAATTGCATTATTATTATATGTCACAACACTAGTGTGGGAAAGCACCAATAAGCTATTTTTTTCCTATGTGCAAGTTCTACTAAATTCTTTACAAATTGTATCAATGAAATATGATTTTCTTATGTTTTCTATTCCTTGAATAATCATGAATAGGGAATCATCTCTATCAATTTCATATTGCTACATATATGGGTGGTTGGTGATAATCATGTAACATTTCTTTCGTTTAACCCCTAACAAAGATAATTCCACCTCGTTGAAGTGATTTCTTGAAGGTGTTATTATCCTAGTTGATCTATGACTATGAACAAAATATATAGCAATCTTTGCAATTTCTTCTCCATGATAGCTAGCTGACCATTCATGTTGTGTATCAGCATCTCTTAATCCAAGCATTTCAACTAAACTTCATTGGAAATGAGTTGATGCAAGTAGATCTTGATTCATTATTTCAAAATCATATTCAATATCATCCTATCTTTTTGAAATGTTATCTTTATACTACATTTATTCCTTGTAAACACATTCAAAATCTTCATCCCATGTTTCCTCTTCTTAATTCATATATGTATTAAACAAAAATCCATTTAAGTCCAATTTCTTCATTGTTTCTTCCTAGATCATGTTTTACATCCCTAAAAGGATGTAGTAGCAACTATGTCTAACAATAATCTACTCATTTTCCCTCTCTTATTCTTGAAGGTACTCTAAATATAAGATATGTTCTGATAACAACTAGTTGTGATCAAGTCCTCAACATTGGTGCCTCTTTCTTTTTAGAACTAAACATAAAATATTTCACAATGTTCAGTAATGAAATTCCTTCCATTTACAATGGTCTCTTTTGATATGTATTGATAAGGAATGTATATGTTTTAGGATCCTCATTTGCATTTACAACTATTATAACTCTTTTATAGATATCTCTAGACATATTTATAGTATCAAATGTTCTACTACATTCAACCAAAGGAAGTTCATACAACATATGATAAACCTCCATAGCGTCAATATCCTTATTAGCTATAACACCCATCATGAGTCTTTTATATGCATTAATTACATTTTCTTCAAGGTTTTGGGAATCTACAATATGAATTAATGGATCATGAAAGGATTGTAACTTCTTTTCAAATTTTTCTACATATTTTCCAATATAATTAATGACAATGTATTTGTCAAGAACTGGCAAAAAGTTTATGTTTTCTCTTCATGTCTATAGAACCATTCTATTATAAATTTTCAATCTCATATAATTTTGGTGTGGTTTGTATATTACATCATTATTATTTTATGAATCTTAAAAGAGTTTTGATTGAGTTCGCAATGTCTACGGAACATTATATTTGAGAAAAAATTGAATTCATATAATTTTCATTTAACATCTAATACATAATAAAATAATTCATCCTACAAACTTGTATATTATTTTGTAATCTTAAACATTCTCCTATTTTACATTATTTATGATGTTAAATAGAATTTAAAAGCTCATCATAATTAGTATCAAGATTCATGAATTGCAGCTAACAATTTTTATTCTCACATGGATTCCTAAGATTATCAACATGTTGCATTTACAAATGATACAATTGTAGAATATTAATGAATATTTTAAATTACTTCAATAATTTTTAAAAAAATTAAGAGTATTCAAGTTATAGTTCTAAAATTCCAAATAACTAACATCATTGGATTTTCCATCTTAATTGAATCTCGTATTCCATGCATTGTTATTTGATGAGTGGCGAGGTACCCCTACACTCAACCATATGAATATGAGCATTACACGCGTGATCCAGTCGAACTCTGTAGACTAAGTGCCTACACGCCTCGTGGAACACTTAAGGTTAATCATTCGTTGTCTTCCTAGACTTGTATTTGTCACAGTTGTATGGTTAAGTAAGTCTAAGGTATATGATTTTTATGTCTTTTTGATTTATCTCCTATGCTAATGAGGTGAAGGCGAAGAGTCTAATTAACTAACTTTAAATAACTAACTAAGCCTTATTTAAACTAGCATCAACATCCGTTCCCACTTACCATTCACACCTTGAACTAATTCAACCTTGGTTACCAAACGCTATCCGTTACTGGGATCACCAAGCGTAACGCACGTGCTCGAAGGGGTTGTACTAAATGCACTTAACTATGGGAGAAGGGTTGAGAGAGAATTAATTACTAATAAAGCATTTAAATGACAAACAATAAATAACAATAAATAAAGTCCTATCTAGCTTAGTCCATGCACTGCAAGGTTTATCCAAGAAGTTTGTCTTTAATTCCGTACACAAACTTGTGTTCAGGTACAATATTTGCTCGAATAAAGATCCGTTCACTTTGGAGCTCCTACTGCGGGCACATGGAAATTATTCTATCTCTAGAGAGGTAAAACTACCAAATTTTTGCTATGGTCTAGGCCTAGATTAGAAACAAGGGAGAGCCACCTCTTATTTATAGATTTGGTGGTGCACTGCGATATTGCGTACGCGATATGGTAGGGGATGCGATATCACGGGGGATGCAATATCGCGACGAACATGATATCGCATACCCGATATCACAGCCCATGCGATATCGCGTCCCATCATACCCCTATGACTGAATAAAAATCCATCCTTGAGTTCCTTACAAAATATTGGGATGGTATGGGATTATTAACTCAAATGGAACTAATGGTGAATGGGATGATATGTGAATGGATCATTATTACAAGACAGGACAAAACTAGTGTTCACGAAAACAAGAGTGAACACTTTATACATTTGACATCAGGCCTCATTTGGTAGCTGAGAAAGAGAGAGAGAGAGAAAGAAGTCTTGCTGCTGCCAATGCCAAGATTACGCCTTTCGTTGTCCATCCATAACTGTGCCATCCATCTCGTTCTTTGCATAGTTGCTTCAGCACCGCTCCATTCCAAGTGTTCCTTCCAGATCCAATCCATTGTTGTATGATCGCCATCTACACATACAACACAGTCTTTATATTAGCAAGGATAAATGAATTATAATGCAGTTGATACCTTGCTTCGGTGAAAGGTCCATTGGCTGAGTTGTGGTATGGCTGATACGGATTTGGAGATATCATAATGGTGACTACCAAAGGTGTAGGGGTTAGGAGAAAATTGAAAAAATTTGGGTCCAACCCCCATGACTAAGAGCAAACCTCCAGTAGCGATAGAATGGAGAAAGAATAAAGAACAAGAAGGATGGAGAAAAAGAGACAACTATAACATCGATGAAATGGATGTCAAGATGGAAATGAACAAAATAGGGTGGATTGCAAAAATGTTAAGGGAAAGAATTTAACTAGTGTACCAAATAGGAATGTCAGTGGGTCCTCTCCAAAGCAGGCTCATGCCCTTAATNCGAGGTGAACAATGGAGAGAAGGATGGAGAGAGGAGAATGGAATGGAATCCCAAGAACAAGGTGGTGTACATCCCCTTGTGTATTTCATGGTTAATGTGACTTAGCAGATCCCATTCCAAGTTCAGCCTCAAACAAACCACATCCAGTGACTTCGCATTAATGCATTCGGCCAATCCATCCTCTTGAAGTAACAAGAATGTCTCTACCAAAGATTCACTACCATTCCGACGAAATGAAGGAGAAGAGAATGGGAAGCGAGAAGGGCCTTAGTTAGAGGGAACATTATTATTTTAGTTCCATAACCAGTGCTTGTAGCCCAAATGATTATTTCATCTAAGGGGTGTGCTTTGAATTCTCACTTTTGCTTTTTTTTTGTTTTATATGTTTATGCGTGAGAACCACACCATTTAAAGACTTTATTACTTTTATTTGCTCAGCTTCCCGATAATTGAGTAACATCGAAATGATAATAAAACTCAAGAAGAACACATCCAAACACCCAAGAGAATGGCCAACACAAATGCATCAAGTTCCCTTGAAGTCACACCCTTTTCAATCCTTGAGTCCTTCCTTAGTTTGAGAAATGCCCAGTCACTGATTCATTATAGTTCTTATTTAGAAAGGGACTGTACATTTCCAAGCCAAGAGAGACCATAGAAATCTGTGAATGTATGGATGATGTGGAATCATTGCCTATCATATCAAAAGAACCATACCTTAGTATCAACATCATAACTTAAAGGTAAAAACCAAACATTAGCAATTAATAGAAACACAGTTCATACCATCATTAAGAACACTTATTAGTGACAAACTTGACAAGATGGATAACACACATACAAAGAAATGAAAAAGGTATAAATGATGTTGTAAAACAAAAACAAGAAAAGTTAAAGAAATTTGTAAAAAAAAATGTGTAAAAAAAAGCTTAGAAGAACTGAGGGTCCCAAATGATTAGCATAGGTGCCCATCTCCCCCATGACTAAATGGAAAGGGAAAGATCCAAAATAATGAGTGNAACCTATGCTAATCATTTGGGACCCTCAGTTCTTCTAAGCTTTTTTTTACACATTTTTTTTTACAAATTTCTTTAACTTTTCTTGTTTTTGTTTTACAACATCATTTATACCTTTTTCATTTCTTTGTATGTGTGTTATCCATCTTGTCAAGTTTGTCACTAATAAGTGTTCTTAATGATGGTATGAACTGTGTTTCTATTAATTGCTAATGTTTGGTTTTTACCTTTAAGTTATGATGTTGATACTAAGGTATGGTTCTTTTGATATGNCTGTATGTGATGCATGGAACTTTCTTCTTCTCGATCTTTCCATAAATGTTTACCTTAGATATTTCCAAGGAAAGATTGCGAATTCCTAAGCATGCGTCTATTGTACTTAGCCATGCTCTTCCCATTATAATTGGAAAGTCCCCTTTGTTATTGTTTACATGGATCACCAGGAAATCAGCTGGGTATGACCAACCACACACAGTGGTAATGATGTCCTCCATCAATCCCAAGGGAATGGTGATGGACTGGTCATCTAGCTCTAGTTGAATATTGCTCTTCTTAAGTGGAGGTAGGTTCCAAGCTTTATACATTTCCCATGAGATCAAGTTGACTCCAGAACCTGAGTCAAGAAGAGCCTTATGAGGTTCGTTCCCAGTGACTTGGAGGTAGATTAAGGGACTTCTAGGGTTAGAGAGTTTCCTGGGAAGGTGGCCTACCTTGATCTAGTTAGTAACGGTATGTATTAACATAATCATATGCATTGAGCTCTATTGTTGATTTGAAGGGAACTCCGAAGCCTTATTTGTTGGAGGAGTGGTCATAGACTCAACCACTTGTGGTTGTGAGAGCTTTTCTGGGCTTTTGGTTCTAAAGAAAGGTCTTCTCTTCTTGCGGTTGTCAAAACCAGTAGTGGGTTGAAGGTTTACAGCTCTCGTAGCATTACATTATTATGCTTGAGTGGGGAGTTCCCCTTGCATTGTTGGAGCAAGAGGTAGTGGAACTACCGACGTAAGAGAGGTAGATGGATTCAGAGGATGGTATGCATGTGGTATGTCTCCCAGAGGAGAAGGAGTCCTTCTAAAATACTCCTGAACTTGGTAGTGACGTTGTGGAGTTGCGTGATCCATAGAGTCACTTGGAGAAACCGGCTGCTGCACATAGTAGCCATGTGGGTCTGGTTACCGATAAGGGTATTGTTGTCTAGGTAGTGGCATCCCCCATGACTGTGGGTGTTACCACTGCTGGTGTTGCTTGATAGGTTGTGGTGGAGTTCCACTTGGATAATACGTTAATGGTTGGTGGAACTACCTTGGGTTACCTTGGGGATAAGGTAACCGACGGGGTGCTTATCGTCTGTTAAGTCTTGGGTTGAGTGCATACACCCCAGACTCTTGCAGATGTGAGATTATTGGGAAACATCCCTTAGTATGTTCATATTAGCATATCTCACATCCACCATCATTGTCTGTGTCAGAATCCACAACCTCATTGACAATAGTCATTTTTCCCTTACCCTTGTCACGTGCATGGCCTGAATCTCTCCACTTTTTCTTGTCATGGTTACTACTTCATTCCTTAGACTCCTCTATGACTTTTAAAATAGTTTCAAACATACTATCTATGGAGTCCCACATTTGATCTACATTAGCCAACACTTCCATTATTAATTTTTGAAGTGGTAAGGTTTTTCTATTCACCAACTCTTGGAGTGGTGACTCATCCTCTTCATCGTAGAATCTCACTCCCTTCTTTCGGAGGGAAGGCTCGCAGTTATACTCTTCCACGCTTTGTCTTTTCTATAGCTCCCCTTCTTCTTTAGCTACTTGCTCCAACAATCAATGAATTTCATGGGACCTAAGTTCAGATAATCTTCCTTGGGCATATGTCCGAAGGATTCTTCTGGTTTCGTATCTTAGCCCATCTACGAGGTGGCGTAGTTGATCCCTTTGTGTATAACCATGGCCCAGGCAACGATGTAGCAATGCATAATATCGGCCCATGGTAGCATCCAAGGGTTCATGATTACGCTACTTCCATCCTTGGATCTGCTTATGCAATTTGGACACTATGGAGTACGTTTGGTATTTATCGTTAAACAACTCTAACATCGTACTCCATCTCCTAATGGTTTCCAGTTCTAAGGACCGGTACCAACTCTCTGCTTCTTTTATGAGTGTCCTAGGGAACAAATTTAACTTCTACCACTTATTTTCTATGTTCTGTAAGGTGCAGGCATCGTGGAATGCCTATAAATGATTTTGTGGATCAACGTTGTATCCCCCTTCGAATTGTGGGATATTATTCATATCTAATCTCGTGATCCGGCTATCTTTTTGATGCCTTGTAGGTATTCTAACTACCTCCATAATATCTAGCATACTTCAGGTGGAAAGTAGGGGTTCATCATGATCATCTCTCTCATGATGTCTATGATGCCTATGTGGTTCCCTACTTTCCCTTCTACCATTCCTAGACTCTCTAGACTACCCTCATCCTCTCTCTCGACTCTCTTGTCAAGGTCTCTCATTTTGCTTACCCTTATCCTCACCATTATGCTCTTAATGACTGCACCTTAATGTGGAAGGAGAGGGTGAATGATGTGATGAAGGGGGGGAAGACGGAGAACCATCGCCATGACGATGTTTCTTACCTTCTCTTCGATGGCTATGGCACCGATCATGATGACGATCTGAATGCCCATCCTTGTCATGTGTTTTTTTTTCCTCCGTGGACAAATTGCATTCACGGGGGTCAAAAACAGGGGTGTGTATCGTGGGTCATAGGTTCTGATACCCCACCTCCTCACTATTGTTAGGAGGGGGAACATCATTTGATGGAGAACCTTTTATAAGTGGTTCCCCATCTCCAATTTCACTTAGGACGTGCGGGATCCCTTTACCCTTCAACAATGTATGGTGGCTCTCCTGCCGTGAGTCCCTTAGACGTTGTGCTACTGTGGGATGGTAATCCCTTATTTCATAATCTTCTGCAACGTATTCAGCATATAATTTCATCATGCCTATCTGTGTAAGAGCACGAAGAAGCATGTTAGGGACTACCCAATCTGGAGGTAACACTATGTTACCTTGCAAGTCTCTCCGGCGCAGTTGTTCATCCTGATGGAGGATAAAAGTAAAATTAGGTATATACTCATCATGATGAGTATATACCACCCGATACTGTTGAGGAACTGGTAGTTTTTGGTTATGTGTTTGGTGTCATCGACCGTCTCTAGTACGATCCCTAGGCGGTGAAGTGCTTTTGTTAGAAGAAGAAGACATTGTGTCTTATTTGGTGTGCTGATTAACTATTATATAATTTTTTGTTTAATTAATCCTAAGGGTTCATTTAAGCTCCCAACGATGTGGATAATTTCCTATGTTCTACTTAGCGCACAAACAACTTAGTCCCTGGAAACGGTGCAAATGATGAGTGGCGAGGTACCCCTACACTCAACCATACGAATACAAGCATTACACGTGCAATCCGGTCAAACTCCATAGACTAAGTGCCTACACGTCTCATGGAACACTTAAGGTTAATCATTCATTATCTTTCCAAACTTGTATTTTTCACGATTGTATGGTTAAGTAAGTCTGAGGTATATGATTTTTATGTCTTTTCGGTTTATCTCCTATGCTAATGAGGTGAAGGCGAAGAGTCTAATTAACTAACTTTAACTAACTAACTAAGCCTTAATTAACCTAGCATCAGCATCTATTCCCACTTATTGTTCATACCCTGAACTAATGCAACCTTGGTTACCAAATGCTATCCATTATTGGGATCACCAAGCGTAACACACGTGCTTGAAGGGGTTGTACTGAATGCACTTAACTATGGGAGAAGGGTTGAGAGAGAATTAATTACTAATAAAACATTTAAATGACAAAAAATAAATAAATTCCTATCTAGCTTAGTCCATGCACTGCAAGGTTTATCCAAGAAGTTCGTCTTTATTTCTGTACACAAACTTGTGTTCAGGTACAATATTTTCTCGAATAAAGATTCGTTCACTTTGGAGCTCCTACTACGGGCACATGGAAATTATTCTATCTCTAGAGAGGTAAAACTACCATATTTTCACTATGGTCTAGGCCTAGATTAGAAATAAGGGAGAGACACCTCTTATTTATAGATTTGGCGACGCACTACAATATCGCATATGCGATATCGCAGGGGAAGACGTGATATCGAGTACGCGATATCGCAGCCCATGCAATATCACATCCCATGCGATATCACATCCCATCATTATTGCATCAAAAAACTCTCATCTTTCTAAGTTCTTTTGGATCATTATAGTTAAGGTCTTCTATGTTTGAAGCTTTCTTGATCCAAAGAAAGCCATGGAAATATGGTAATCCCCTATGCTACCACTCATATCTTTTCCAATAATCAACCACATCAAATTCTTCAAATAATACCTTTTCTTAAAGTTCCTTGTGTTGAAGATGCATAAACTCAGTAACTATATGTGGATTCTCAATAATATTTTTTATTCTACAATCCTTTGTTGTAGAAGCATTTTTTGATGGTTATCCAAGCATTACTTTATGTAGGTCTCATCAATAAAGATCAACTATACTTAAAGTAAAAAATATAGTTGATGTACCCAAATCATTTATCAAATCAAACAATTATTCTTTACATTTTCTTCAATAGGAAGGTGCTCCATATATTATAGTTTTGAATCTTATAAAATTATCAATAAAATTTTCTATCATTGCATTTTGTAATCCTTCACGTAATCCTTGGATTGTTAACGATGCTTAATAATTTTTTTTAAGAATACTAAATTTGATTTTAATGCATGATGTCTTATTATCAGACTATAAATATGGTATCTAAAAATAAAATTAATATATAATTAGTTCTTATAATTTAAAAAACATTAATACTATCTAGTAATATGAAAAAATATTAGTTGTGATACATGAGTCTTTTGTGACATCAAAATCTACCATCCTTGTATCGAATTAGATGGCTAGCATATTCATGCACCATGACATCCTTGGATCTTCTTGCAAGGAAGCCATATTTTCCACATCAAAATAATGTTGGAAATGAATTAGAAGCATTCCAAATATGTTGAACTTATTGATGGCTAACTCTAAAAGTAATAGCAATTATGCATAATCTAAACTTTTAACATTTGGATTCTCTAACTAAGCTCTTACCAAATCTAGTTCTTTTTCTAGAATAACTTGTCATGATGCTATAGATGTTGTGTATATAATAATATTTTTCATTTAATTCAAATAAAGGACCATCAAATTTCATCCTTATCTAGCCATCCTTCTTAAATAATATAATATAATAAATTTTTTCAAAGACATTAACATCTCATGTATCACTAACATCATCTAAAACATGCTCATCTATTTCTATATCCTAATAGAAAGGATCATTTTGTTTCTTATATAGTAATACAACATACACACATTTTTTATTTATGAAAAATTTATAGGTAGTTCTAATTTATAGTATTAACATTGGAATCTCATAAATCCTTAGAGAAAGTCTAGTTGCAATTTCAGATACATCTTGCACAAAGCTAATGGTATGTACTATGTATTACAATTGACCTTCTATAACATGTGTAACGTGTAATATAGGGTTAATTCATATCATAGGCATCTCCTCAACTTCTAACAATCTAGATAAGATTAATGATTAGGGTTCTAGATCCATATTATTATTAGTAAAAAAACCATTTAAACTCTTCACCGTCTTCATTTAATTTTTGCGTTGATTTTTCTCTTAAAAACTTCAAACATGTTAGATTAAGACTTTATACAAGCATCATACAAATGCTTAAAAAGCTTTCATTGAAAATATCACATGATTGAGAAACACTAAAATTAGCAACCAAACTCAAAAATTTTGTAATTGCATGCATGATTTATGCATTTAGCTTATGAATATTTGGATAAGATACCTAATTCTTCATCTATTCAAAAGGTACATGTTGATTCATTATATTTGAATTATCATGTTGTTGATGTTCCATTTATAATCTTGGTTGAGCCTATTTTTGATCAAGTGTTGCAACTAAATCTAACATCTTTGCCATTGATTCCTATCTTTTACATTGCCTAAAATGTTGTTGTCTTTTACAAACTTGTGCATGTTCTTGGTTTATGTTATTAACCTCTGTTGTATTATGAGGTAATTCATCTTTTACCATCAAATTATCATTATGTGTAGAAACCTGACCATATCCATTGCCAAGCTCATTTTCATGACCATGACCATGACCACATCTCCTACATGAAAGAACCTCTTATTGCAATGGAGGGGCTTGCATATTTTCATTATTCATAATGATTGCTAACTAATTTTTCTATTTATTTTCACATCCATGTCCTTGTCCTCATCCACATCTTTGTTATGGAATATTTGATCATTGCTAAGGAGGTTCTTCCATATTTTCCTCATATTCATTAACTAAATCTTTCATATTTATTAGAGATGTACTACTTATTTCATCAAGACATCCAAATTCACACCCTTATCATCATTCCTATCCTTATCCTCATCGTGACATCCCATTCCCATATTTCATGGCAAACATCAAATATATGTTATATTAGACATTATGTGTAAGAAGAAATATACCAAGTGCCAAATATATATAGGAATGAACTTTTGACTCATACTCCCTATTACCTAACATGTATCCATTTATAGGAATGAACTTTTTCACATAAAATTTTTTATTTTTTTGAGCCTTTTCAAAATCTCATTGGATGTCAAATTTTGTTTTCCACTAAATTTTGATTTCTAAATACTTTATCAGCTTGTAAGTGGAATGGAAGTAAGTTTCTTGTAATTTTTCATAAGGGTAGGAGTGTTATATATATGAAGACTCTCAAACTATTTTGTTAGATGTATTTTAAAATTTAAAAATTATTTATGTGATTTCTAAATTCTAAAATAAATATTTTTTGTGTAGAATCTAAAACGTTTTTTCTAAAACCTAAATCCAAAATAGATTTGAAACTCAAAGTATTGATTTATGGGGATTTTTATATTTAAAACGCTTTCTTTGACACCCAAATATAAATATAAAAATTCCTCAAAATAAATATTTTTTATGTGGATTCTAAAACAATGATAGTTGGTAAGATCCTTAATGTATGATCAATAATGCTAAATACTTAATGAATTTCTTTGCATACAATAAGTTCATCCATATCCTTTCTCAACCATTTCATATATAATCATATTTTGCATTGAGGTAGAGAGCTATTTCAAAAGTTCTAGATGCCATCCAAAAATTTTAGAAAGTTCTCCTCTGTTGAAAATATGTCCATGGAAATGACCAAATGTTTGGTGTTGGTATTTACATCATTATTCATGGAGCAGCTAATATGGAATTTCCAAACAAATATCCACAATAAAAAAAAGTAATCTCAATGTCATTTCATGGGGAAGAGAACAACAACAATCTATTATAAATGATGATGATGAAGAAGATTAAAATAATGATGCCTCCTCCACTACATACTTTGGCTTCATCATTTTCTAGTACATCTACTCATCATACTTTTGTGACATCATCTTACATTGATCTTTTACAATCTTTTCCCAAGTCAGATCAAACACCCTCTTCTCCCTCTCTAATCCATACCTAATCATTTAATTTAAATATAAACATTGTAATGGCTCTTTTAGTCTTTTCCAAAAAATCCATGTAAAGTTCTTCCATTGAAGTTAGCGTATATTATTTCTATAATATAAGCCTTATTTTTTATAATAAAAAACACAAATAATGCCATCCCCTTATTAGCATCACCTTTTTTATCAAGCTATTATTACTTGTTTTTCTAAAACTATACAACATCAAAGTCTTCTTCTATATACATAGTCAATAATGATTCGCATAGCAAGTGCATCCATATCCTTTCTCAACCAAAAATTTTAGAAATATCACCTCTACTAGAAATCTATCCATGGAAATGGAAAAATGATTAGTGTTGATATTTTCATCATTGTTCATAACAACAACTACTATGAAATGCAACAAACAAATATCCATAACAACAAAAGTAACATCAATGTCATTTCATGGGGAAGAGAATAACAAAAATCTATTATGGATAAAATATCATATTTAGTATTACTAATAGCATCTCCCTAGAGTGTTACAAAAAAAAATTATATTTAGTGTTATTGATCTATAAATGGTAGTTGGCCTCTTAGCCAAAAAGACCAGCAACTTTGAAATATTCACCATATTAAATACTAAAATTTGGATTCACTTACAATGATCAATATTGCATGATTATGTACAAATGTTTCTATATCTATAGCACACTAGACCATCAAAACATTACCATGCTCAACAAGTAGAAAACAAATAAGTATAGTACCTAGCATTAATAACATAAATCTTATATTTTTTCATCACATCATTTAACTACGAAGCAAAAAATTAATACAAGATAGGTAACACAAAATTTGAATAAACACATATCATGATGTAAGATCAATAATTAATGATTCATATATATATCATCAAGAAGAAAAAAATCAAGTGTCTTATGTGCAACATCACTCAAAGAAGGCATCATAAATTTCTTTTTTCCAAACTATAAATAAGCATTTTGAGACCTAATAAAAAATTTAATGTTGATAGATGAAATAGAAATAGAATCCTAAAATGATAATTCTATAGAAATCCATTTCACTATAAAACACTCAACATCAACAAAACTTTAATATACTTTATATTAACTTGGATGATAGCTAGTGATAGTTAGCTCATATGATTACTTCATTATCTTGTTAAGTAAGATATTGTCAATTCATGTCAAATTTTAGCCTCATAGTAATACTTTTGATTTAAAAGCTCCAATTCAAGAGTTCAATCCTAGTGGACAATGTTGAGCTATAAAGTTATAATTGGATTATATCTTGAGATGTACTTATATTAAAATTATTTTAGGGTTCCAACACCCTAAATTTTAGGCATCATTATATTTTTCTATATTCCTTCTATACATCATGCTATCTACATGTCTTGGGGTAAACTTATTTTCAAATTAGTTTAGGTTTGGAAACCCCTTCTAACTTCAATTATTTTGCAAAAAACATGTTATGTAGACTCAAGATGCTCTAGCCACATAACTAGAATAACAAACTACTTTATAAGTTAAAAAGTAAATGTTATTACTTTTGTGATTTCTCCAGTTAAAATAAACTATTATTTTGGAAGATTAAAACAATGAAGTGTTAGCCTAGGACTCTTGATTTGATAGATCTAATTCATGGGTTTGATTTGGTAAGCAATGCTAAGTTTTAAAGTTTTAAGTGAACTATATATCTTAGGGTGTACTTATATTACAATTATTTTAGGGTTACAACACTCATATTACTCTTGTCTTAACAAAATGAGATTAGATATGTGAGCTCTTTTTTACCCTTCCTTTATTTAAATACCTAGGTCCTTTACTATTTGTAAATTTTTAAAATCATCTTCAATCATTGTTTTCCATATCTTTTCTAGTCTTCCTTTTGTTGGATTTCCTAAAATAGTAATTTAGAAACCTTTTATAATGGGCTCGTTATTTTACTTTTTTGCATATTCCCAAATCAACTAAATATATAATTCATATAATTTATTTGAAATAGGAATCACTCTGAGCCTTCATGCAACATCTATATTGTGCAATTTATCTCTTCTTTTAATATTCAACATCTATTTAAGCATTCATATTTTTGAGATAGTAGAACGAGCAACTTTGAGTGTTCCAACAATGAGGGTCTCTATGATGAGGATTTCTACATTGATCTAAGGTAACAAAGGGTCTAGCATTGATTTTATATACAATGCTGCCAGATTTAGTTGGTGGTCCTTCAAGCATAATCACTGCTTCTTTCTATTTCTATGAATTGTTTGATGATTTATATAAATCTATTATTGATGAAATTTCTAGAAGGTATGTTTTCATGAAAATTATAATGTATTTACCTCATTCCTCAAGTTTTTTAAATCATTTAAATTTGATTTAGAGAGATCAAGCTTTGAATGCCATCCATGCTTGTTATTTTTCTAACCCATTTTTTCTCATAAAATTTATTAATTCTATGATTCTTTCTAAGGCCTTTTATATCATTATTTTTAATCACCTTCATGCTTTATTAATTATTCAAAAGTGGACTACCTCTTTTAATCCAACATTTTTTGAATTTTGAAAGGTTCCTTATTTTATTGAATTACAAAATCTTCCATTAATTTTTGAAAAAGTTGAAAGGGGTATTGTCTTTTATATCAGTCAAATCAAGAATTTTGAAACCCTCATTACAACTAATGGTTTTTACAAAATTTGATATATGATTGAAGTGGATCTTGACTCACTTAAGTGCGAAATTCTTCTGCATGCTAGTAGAATTAATTATGCACAGAAGATTATTTATTATAATCTTCCAAAATCATTTCACTATTTTCATTGTGAGGATCACATGTTTCATTCATTTCATTTTATGCTATGCAAAAAGATAATGAATGCACATCAACAACAAGTTATTGCAAATGCTACTAAGTTTTCTTTTGCTAAGGTTTTTTCTATAGATGCTGCAAATCTTGCAGTGATTTCTTTTGCTAACTTTTCAATAGTTAGCCCACCCCTTCCTTTTACTACTATTCAATGGAATGTATCTTCAAGTAAGGTTCTGACAAAATCAATTTCAAAAAATTATTCAATGACTAAGGGGAAATAAATATATTCTCCTAAGATTTCACAAAATCTTATTGTTCATTCAAAGGATTTTTAATAATAAAAATTGTCAAGGAAGTCTATCTATTAGTGAATATATGTCAAATCATCAGAATAGTTAGCATGTTCAAGATATTTTAATGACTAGTAATTCATTTGCAACTATAAGTCAAGATATAAAGATAATCTCTTTTGAGAATGTTGATTCTATTGATAGGGCAAGGACTTTCTCCTTTTCCATCTTTTGTTAATCTTTTTGTGGAATGTCTAGGATCTTACTAATAAACTTCAAACAAAATTTGTCAGTGTTTTTCTTTACACATGACATTTACTTCCTAATTTTATTCTTCTTTAAGTGATTAAAATTTCCAATTCAAACATAATCATGACTGGTAACAATATTCTTCATAATTTTATAGTATTATTTACTAATCATAATATTGGTTAAGGTGGTGCATCTCTCATTATCAATTATTTTTTGCATTAAAAAATTATCTCTTATGGTAGAGATAATTCTATAGTATGGGTTATTCTTCATCATGCTTCAATTCCTTTTATTATTTTTAATATTTATGCTTCTACTACTTCTATAGATAGAATTACTTTGTAGTAGTTTCTTTGCTATAGTTTGCCTAACATTCCTTGGCTTTTTGCTAGTGATTTTAATATGGCTGACAATTCTTATGATAAAATTGGTGGAGTTTCTTCTCAACTTATAGGCCATGAGCTTTCTATTTGGTGTGATGTTAAGAAATAATTTTGTTTATCTGATGCTGCTAGATCAAATGTTTGTCATCATGATTGATTTACCTAGTCTAAACTCCATGAAGGTTATAATCATAGTTTTGAGAGACTTGATCAATTTTATTTTTCTAATTATACTTCTTGGTTCTATGATGAAAATGTTATAGTTCACAATGAATAACCTCTTTTAGATCATTTTCCTTTATTTTAATTTCAAATTTGGTATTAAATATCCAGTTCAATATTATGTGCTTTTCCATATGAATGCATCTTTATTTCTTGCTTCTTCTAAAAAAGGTATTTTAATGTCTCTCTAAAATGTAGAAATGAGACCCCTTAGTAAATCAAGTTGGATTGATTGGTTGTCATGTGCTATATATTATGTTTATAATTTTTCCTATTAGTTATGTAAGCAATATGCCAACAAACACAGGGAAACTAAGAAAAAAATCTATAAGAAAATTCAATAGATCAACACTACTTTACATAATGATCTTTTTAATATTCATCTTCAACAATGACTTGCTTATGTTTACTTAATCAAATAAAAATGAAATATGCATACTACTAAGAGTGCTCTCATCAAGAATTGTCTCAACTAGTTGAAAGTAAAGGAAGAACCATGCAAAGAATTTTTTAAATTCTTAAAACATAAGGATAATTAGCCTATTATGGACTCCATTGATGTTGACAATCAAATTCATTTTGATTGTCTTATAATCAATGGTTTTCTTGAAATATATTTTTAACATGGGTTTTGATTATGTAGATTTTCTCTATAATTATGATCAATTACCTTATATTATTTATGGTAATCACAACCATCTTCTTGAACAGGATATTTCTCTTAATGAAATTAAAGATGTAGTGTTTAGCTTGGTCAATGAAAAAGCCCTAGGTTTTGATTGAATTCCCATTGAAGTTTTTAATAATCATTGGGATGTTGTTGGTATGGACCTTTATTATGATTTTATTGAAGCCATTAAACAACATTCTCTTAATTAAGAGCTAAATAAAGGAGTCATTAGACTTATTCCTAATGATGATAACCTATCTCACATTGGTAATTGAAACCCTATTATTCTTCTAAATTTTTTTATAAAATTTTGGCTAAATTTCTTACTACAATATTGAAACCAATTATTCATCAGTTAATTATTCCAATGCAAACTAGCTTTGTCAAAGGTAGATATATTGTAGATAATGTTGTGGTAAGCTTGAGAGGGTATGCATTGGGCTAAGAATTCCAATGAAGACATTGCTTTTTTAAAGCTTGATCATGCCAAAGCATACAATAGAATTTCATGGTAGTTTATTGTTACTTATCTTTGCAAATATGAATTTAATGGAAAACTTATTGGGATGGTGGATGAGGATCATTGAGCTTAGAATTAGGAGATGAATAAGTTTCCCAAATTAAAAACTCTTTGAAACAAAGCACATACAAAAATTAACGTGGTTCCACAACTTGGGTAGTCCACACTCAGAGGGTAGTTCACTAGCATACCTCCAAACATTATTTCTCTCAAAATGTGATTTGAAGTGTTTCACACCCTATACAAGCTCTAAGCTCTACTTTGGAGTGATTTGATGCAATGAGTTCACTCAACCCCACAAGGTCCTAATAAGCTTAGAATGTCATTTTCAAGATCCCACAACCTTTACAACTCTAGAGTGTTGTGGTCCTACACCAGCACTCAATCTTATAGGATCCCAACAAGCTTAAGTAAGATGCCTTCCCACAAGAAGCACATCAGCCCCACAAGGTAACAAAAGAGAACAACAATTACAAGAAATAAATGCAACTAAGTTTTTTGATCCTTGTACTTTGAGGTATAGCTCACTTTGACTAATTACAATAGACAAAGGATAGTACAATGAGGAGTAATAATAAGAGAATGATGATAACAATGATTGTTTGATAATGACACTTGATAATATACCAATACTTGCACATTTTCCAATGGAATGAAGTATACTTATATCTAATATGTTTTCAAAATCACCTCAAAATTTGTACAATGGCTATCTAATGATCACTGGAGATGGCTTCTTCAAGGATAAGAAGTCTTTCTGCATTAGACCTTCATTTAGGAGAGACATCTTCTCTACTAGAAAGACATCTTTGCAGACACATCTTCATGAAGATGTCTTTTGTGGTGAAAAAGACATCTATTGTCTTTTAGAGGCATCTATATTTAAGCAACCTTCCATTTGGCCAAGATTTCTTTGACATTAGGGAGACATCTTTACTAATTTTCCTTCCCTTCAACCAAGATGTTTGCTATTTCTTAGAGATGTCTTTCTTGAGTTCCCTCTACACTTTGAAATCTTGATTCCTTGTCCATGATTTTTGAATTTTTGCTTGCTTTCTTATAGATGTCCTTGAGCTCTCCTTTTGTTCAAATCCAAGTTCTTGGGATGCAAACATAACAACTACACAAACAAACCTTGTTCTCCATTTTTCTTAATGTTTTGTCATATCAAAAGGTCAATAGTGGAGACTTCTAACACTAATGCACTTGTGGCTACAAATGTTGGCATTACAAAGAGCTTAAACTTTGAATGCTTAGTTAGGTAAGTTTATCCTCTTACTCCATATCTCTATAGCCTTACTATAGAATTTTTATGTTATGCTATGCAAAAGGATCAAGAACATAATTTGCTACAAGGCATCTTTATTGAAAATAAAGTTTCTTCTTTATTAAATATGCATTTTGTAGATGGCTTCTTTTTTATGATATTTCATATCATCTTTTTATCGTGTTGAGCAATATTTTAGAATTTTAGGCTCCTAGATTAATTGGTCCAAATCTTCTATTGTTTGCAATAACGAGGTTTAAGAATGAGCTTTGTATAAATCTTGGAATTTCTTAGAACAATCAAATATTATCAAATTACTAGGAATTTCCTTTTTCTTTGGTGGATCTTTGAAAACTTTATGGGACCTTACAATGAAGAAAATTGAAAAAAAAAATATTATGTAGAAGGAGAAGAAGATTTCAATGGATAGTAAGTTCATAGTTTATAATCATATCATTCAAGCTACTCATGTGTATTATTCTTCATGTTGGGCTCCTAGTATTTTTGCATATTATCCCATTGATCAACTTGTGAAAATTTTCTTTGAAGTAGCAGTCATTCTAAAAAAGGTTTTTATCATGTTGCATGGGACATTTGCACATCTCAAAAAAAGGGATGATAGATTAGGATTGATGAATTGTTATAAGAAGGGTATCATTTTATGTGCCAAATAGGTGGTCAAATTCCTATCTAGTAGAGATTCTTTGAAGCTTCTTTTTTAGAAGTACATTCAAATAGGTAAGTCTAGAGGTAGTGATTATTTGAAAGATACTCATTTTTTTAATTAGATCCCTTTTCCAAAAGGCATTATTATATCAGGTTCTATTTTCATAAAGCATATTTGAAAGGCTTAGAGATTTATTAGTGATTTTTGGAACTTTAATAATATTATTATTTCTACCTCTATGCTTGATAAGCTTTCTCCTTAATGGCTTTCAATTAATAATGAACCATGGGTTATTAAGTGTCCACATATTTGTAGTACATGATGTAAGCTTGAAAATTCCTCCCTTTCATCTTTTCACATGAATAATCATTGGATTACTTGGTTTGAGTGTCAAAGTCTCTATGTCATTAATTTTTGTAAAAGTCTACATTTTTTTAATATGTTGGATAGTTTTGACATAAGTGTGGCTATTTAAGATTCTCATAATGGTTTTCTTGATTTTTCTTAGTTTAATGTCCCTCATGTTTTTCCATACCAACCTAAGATTGTGTATACTCTTATTAGTTCTATTACTAATATTTGGCCAAGATTTAATTATCTTAGAAATATTAATTGCAATGTACAATTATGGAAGCAATGAATTTAGAAGATATGGAATGCCACTACTTCTTTAAAAATTAGACATTTTCAATCTTACTTGATTCATCAAGGTTTGCTTATTAGTATTTGGCACTCTCATTTGGATGTTCATGAGCCAAGATGTCCTATATGCAACATGGAAGCTACATTCATTCATTTTTTTCTTACTTGTCCACTTCTTCATAGCTCTTGGACTTGATGTAGTAGGAATTTAAATGGATTGAAAACCAAGATTAGATGAAGTTTTATTTTGTGACACTCCTCAACTTCAAGAATTTTCACTTCATAGTTGGTTTTTCTTTCATCCTCTTATTATTTATGCTATCTAGAAGTTTCCATGTAATATGGTTTTTCATAGAGATTCTCCAACTAATTTTCTTCCTTTGTCAATTTAAGCTAACATCATTCAGGAGTTGATGCTTTAGCCAAATTCATAAATATTTCTCTTTATAGTTTTCTTTTTATTAATAGGAAGCCTTTAGTAGAAAGTAAAAACCCATTTGGATGCTTATGAACAAGTGTAAGATCTAATCCTTTTGCTACCCTAGAGGAAGGTTTTTCAAGATTAGTTGTAAGGATGAAAACCTAAAAATGCATTCCCAAAACCATTGGGCCCTTCATTTTTATTATTTTGGAGTTTCTATTCTACTTCTCTACTTTTTTATTCTAAATATACTTTTTCTAATATATTTATTTTTGGTATGTAACAACCCTCATATTTTTAACATACTAATTTATTAAATCATTCTTATTTTGTATAATCCAACTTTTAGCACCATATAAAATAGTAGGTCTAATAACTATCTTGTAAACTTTTATCTTTAGTTTTATTAGAATTTTTTTATCACATAAAACTCTTCTAACTTGTTTTCATTTTGACCATCCTACATCAATTTGATTTCTTATATGTTTAACAATTTCATCATATGATTGGAGCATTGATCCTAGGTAATGAAACTATTTACAGTGAGGTGTTTTTTTGGCCTTGAATTATTACATATATATTTCATTTTTTATGCTTTTATTGAAATTTCATTCTATCTATTTAGTTTTAATTCTACTACGTTTTAACTCTTTTGATTCTAGAGCATGTTTTCACTTGTCCATTTTAGAAGTAATATTTTCTCAATTTGTATCCACCAACACAATATCATCTACAAAAGGCATCAAGTAAGGGATTTCATTCTATATTTTCTTTGTTAATTCATTTATAAGAATAGAAAATAAATACAAACTAAGCACAAATCCTTGATTTAGACCTACTATGACTAAAAAAACAAATGTGATTCTACAAGCTATTCTAATTCTAGTAGTATCTCCTTTATACATATCTTGAATCACTTTAATATCTTTATGAACAATGTTTATTATTCATAATACCCACCAAATAATACCTTTAGGAACTCTATCATATGTTTTTCTTCAAGTTAATAAATATTATATGTATATTTTCTCTACGTTTTCTAAATTTTTCCATTAAATATCATATTAAGAAAATAGCCTCTATAGTAAATCTCTCTAGCATAAATAAAAATTAATTTTTTAAAATTGTAGATTCAAGTTTAAGATGCTAGTTTATGACTTTCTTCCAAAGCTTCATAGTATGGCACATTAACTCAATCTCTCTATCATTTATAAAATTTTATACATTTTCTTTATTCTTGTAGATGGAAATAACAATACTTTTTCACTAATTTTTAACTATTTCTTCATTCTTTAAATTTTTTTTCACTAACCCTTTTAGAAGGATAATCTAGTAAGTTTATATTAAATATAAAGTCAAGGTAGTTCCTAGCAAAAGAGAATACACAACAATTAAAACATAGATAAAACCATAAGCAAAACTAAAAATGATTGGGCTTTTAGCTAGCAAAGGACTAGTTAAGAACATTCAATTTTTGATAGACTTAAGGGAAAAAAGCCAAGAAATAATAAGCAAACTATTTATAACAATATTTTAACCACAAAAACCCAATCTTGAGTTCATAACAAGGGTGTTGAGAAAGGTAGCATCGTGGCACAAAGTGTCTATATATCACCCCACTTAAAAACTAACCTATATTACCAATTTAATAGTATGTTTCTTAGCTAACTTAGTAATTTTAATGTATTAACATGTAATATATATTGAATGTACTTGGAGAATTTAATAAATAGGTTATTTTTCATGTTTTATTATTATCATAAGTAGACCAAAATTTCTTATTCTATTGTTATAATAATACATGACTACAAAGGGGCTAAGAAAATTTAGGAAAAATAGAAACAAGAACTTAGAAAGAAGTATACATATCATGATCAAAAGGCAAAAGTGAAAAGTTATTTGGGGTAAATAAATAGTCAACTCGATAAAATAAATAGTAACTAGCTTATATATATGTATCAATCAACCGAGATGATTTTAACTAAGATGATTTTAACCAAGCCCAACTACTAGACAAGGTAACAAGATATCTAAAAATAGAATCACTCATCCATCCTTTGTTTCTCTACCCCTTTTCCAATTTAGTCTTACCTTCTCAATTAAGTTTTTTTCCTTTTTTTTGTTTATTGCATTTTTGAGAAATAAATCTCTCACATAAATAATGCTTAAAAATGCCATGAACAAACAAAGACAAAACAAACTTGACCGAGAGGGCAAAACTAACTTGGAAAATGGGTAGAGAAATAGAGGATGGATGAGTGATTCTATGTTTAGATATCTTATTACCTTATCTAGTAGTCGGTCTTGGTTAAAATCATCTCAACCAATTGATATATATATATATATAAGCTAGTGGAGCTTTTTCATAGGCTATGAGTAGAATTTAATTAATTTTTAAAATTTTAAAGTTATCAAATGTTCAAGTTATTAAAATATTAATAGAACTATTTAAATAACATCACTATTAGCATTCCAAATAATATATACTAGTAAACATAAATTGGTAGAAATAAAAGTTTATATAATTCATATATGTTGATGAAGGAATACATTGCACAATTATTGCAATAAACATTATAGAGTTGTAGAATAGGATTGAGCAAAAGGCAAAATATAATGATAAGTGTGAACTCAATATGCCTAATCCTCCAATTAAGTAAAGTGAACTTTCTATGTAGTTCTACTATGGAGATGTTTACAATCTAAAATCTTTCTATATTACTGCATAGAAAAAGGAGGATGAATCTTCAGAGAATAAATGGTCCTGACTCTAGATAATGCAACAAATGTTAGCCCCATAACTTCTCTTGAACCTATGTCAATAGTAGCCTTATTTAGTATCATTCCTTGAGATTTATAAATAGTCATGGCACATGCCAACCATAACAGTAATTGATGTAATGCTCCTATGACCATAGGTATAATTGGAACGTGATCAAGATTACCATTATCAAAGGGACATCTGATGTAACAATCAAAACCAACAACAACGTACAATGGTAATGCAAGTCATTGTTTACCTAGACAATACATAATACTATGAATCATGCTAAGTGCACCATTTACCAATCCTACTTCAAGCCAAAGGTTAACTATGAACATTACGTTTACACCTTCACATATAAGCAGAGATTGCTCAATATCACTTTTTTCATCATCTGAGATTTTGAATCCATGGGGATCTCTATCTACTACACACACAACAATGGATCTTTGCATTGTTTGCAACATCTTCTTATTCTGAAATTGAACTTTATTCTTTATATCATATAAGTGCATTGATTCTTCAAAATCGTCTCATGGATTCAAAGTGGATGGAAGATTCATTCGAGTAGCCAAAAAATTATAATCTTCATCATGACTTTTCCCTTCTCTAATATGCATCAATACTTCCCTGAATCTTTATTGTTGAGGATCATTTTTAGACTGACAATAAACTGCATCTAAAATAACAAAGGTATGAATTGATTGCTAGACCCCTATAATATCTAGAATCTTGGATGCATAAGACACAACATCAAGCATAGGATAAAGTTGACCCAAATCACCTATCAATATAACTAATCTTCCTTCAAAAAGCTTCATTGTAATGCTCTGGAAAAATTTCTCTTAGTCATCTAGCAATGCTTTGTAATAATCTTCTTCCCACAAAACTCATTTTATCAATTATTATATATCTTATCTATAATAGTCAATGTTATATATTTATCTTTGTAGAGGAAAAGAGTTCTTTGTAGGCACCTATTCCAATGTTCAAACTAGAATGAATGGTTACTACGTTAATGTTAAATGTTGCAACTCCTATGGATGCCATTACAAGTAAAGCATTATGTTTTTTATTTCAATATTTCATGAAAGCATTACAAAGGGCACCTATGAGAAATGACTTTCCCATATGAAAGCATTACAAAGGGCACCTATGAGAAATGGCTTTCCCATACCAGCTATTCCCTATATAATCATTTGTAAAGGGAAACTAACTTCATTTGTTAACTATGAAAACATCATGTGTCCTACAATTTTATTATAGCATTTATTTTACTTTTCACCTAGCTTATCAAAATCATAGGCACTATATTCACAATCAATAACAATCATGGAGCGAGATGATTTATTGCTAGCAATAAAACTTGTGGTGAACTTTGCAACATCCTCTCTTGGATACTATAATGTCTAGTCATACATTATATCAACATTCCATTCTCTAAAAATGGCTTTTTAATAAGAGATGATGGTTCAAGATTTCAAAATCATATTCCTCATGATCTTGCACCTGCGAAGTTACATCTACAAATTATTTTTCTTCCTCCAAAGAACACTAGAATTCTTTTTAGTATTAATCTCTAATGCTACATACAGATGTTGAATGGAAAACCACTTCATTTCAATCTCCTCATCATTAAAACCAAAATCTTGCTTCACATCTCTAAATGCATAATGTAACAACAACATAGCCCAATAGTATTCAATCCATTTTTGTTCCCCTTGCTTCAATGGGATAAGAAACTTGGGATAATATCTAATAATAGCATCAAGCTCCAGGTGACACAAATTCCAATTTGGATTGTTTTTATTCTTCATGTTGTAATTGTACTCTTTAAAAGCCTGCAGCAATGATACACCCTCCATTGGAATCAAACATTTTTGATACATATTAATAAGATTTTTGTAGTTTTCAGCTTCATTAGTTTCATTTGAAATAATTTAAACTTTTTTGTAAACCTCTTGAGAAACATTGAATGTGCATAAAACACGACAGCAGTTTACTAAAGAAAGTTCATACAACATGTGAAAGACCTCCATAGCACCAATGTCTCTATCTCCAATAACATCCATCATGAGACTTTTGTAAACTGATATAGCATCTTCATGAGGATTCCTTGACTCAGAAACCTACAATAACATGTCATGAAAAGATTGTGATTTCTTCTTTGTATTTGCTACATATTTTGTAATATATTTTATGACAACATATCATGACATTATTGGCTGAAAATATGTATTTTCCCTCCATGTTTGAAGCATCATTCTATTATGAACATTAAGCCTTGAATCATTTCTTGGAGGAACATAAGCAATCTCATTATTATTTTCTGGATCTCTCTGAAGAGTGGATTCTAATGATAACGACCAAGGAACATTGTACCTAGTGTTGGAAAATATGAAAGTTGAATATCTCTATAATTTTTTTCATAATAAATTAAAGTATACTTACTAATAAAAATGAATACAATGGTAAGGAAATAGTAATGATATAATAATTTGACTAGAAAGAGGTACCTGCAAAATTCTCTACCATTACATTTTTGTAAGCATGCACCAAGTTTGCATATAGTATGTCTTTGAATAGCATTAAGAAAATTAGCATAATCAATTTTTGGATCCATACATTGTAGTTATTTAGTAGTCAACTCACATGGATGATGCAACATATTTACACATAATGCCTTAGTAAAAGAAGTAATAATGGAGAAATTAATATCTACATATTCTAACCAATATCTACAAAAAAAATGTGTATTGAACATAAAAGTGTTCGCGACCGTTTGGGACGCGACTGCCAACGAGTGTCCTCGAACAGGATTTAGGTGCTTGCTGGTCTCTGGCAACACCAAGGCCCAAATACCTCCAAATAAACTCAGTAGTTAATGTGAGTATGTGTGTGTGCTATTGCGGTGTGCGGTTGTGTGAAATGTAACGATTGCGTTATGTGTAAACTACAAATGACTTACTTTAAAGAGATTCAGCCAACTTTGCCAAGTACTGTGAGTTGTTGAAAATTTCCTATTTTGTTCAACTGCCTAGTCTACGCGGTCCTTATAATACCTACTTGTAACAAATAAAATTTTGCAAAAACATTTGAGCACAACTCCGCAATCTACTCCTAATTTTCCCCAGAGAAAGAGATAGTTCCACAAGAAAACTAGAAATAGAGCAAGATTCGATGGAAATAAGCAGAAAAGAAAAGAAAGCAGATTTGTGTAGACCTCAAATATTTAAACAAGGTAAAATGACACGAGTAAACACTTCGCAATAAAGCTATCCCAAATTCAATATCTACGAATTGTTCAAACTTCCAAGGCTCAAACAAGCAATATCTTCAAGACAATCCTACTATGCTACCAAAAATTGCTGCGTAAACTACCACGTACGAGACTCCATTTTGACTAGATAATAGATGTCAACGATTGCATTCAAACAGAACCTTTAAAAGACTTGACAATTTCTGATTGAAATACCATGGGAATTCACTTTAAAGATAAAAAGAAGCTATTCTGGTCCCATCAAAATACCAAAGATTTTCTGAACCCTCTCGACTACTGAATTGTTCAACGGCATGACTACAAGCAGAGGCTCTCTTACAACAATCCCAATAGCAGTTCCCACACGTTGCACAATAACAAAATTTACTACTAAAATGCTCTTAAGGCTTTTAAACACAAGCGCTTCTATGTCAAAATTTTAATAGAAATTCATATCGGGCAACAAGAATAGTAAGAGCAATCTAAAAATCCCAAAATTATTTGCCAAGGATGATACTATCTAAACCACTAGCTAAACAATTTAAACAAAATAAAAAATAAAATACATAACTCACAGGATTATGACAAAGAGGCTGAAATCTTTTCTTTAGCAAGCCATCTCACAAGCAATCTTCTTTACAAATCTTCTTTACAAAATGCTCTTCTCAAGACCCAAAGTGTGTCTTCAAGTGAGAGCCTAAGTGCTAGCTAATAGCTTTCCAAAGTATGATGTATCACAAGTCCTTTCTCTCCTTGACCCCTGAAGCCTTTTTATTTCCAAGGTAGGTAGGGAAGTTACATATTCAAAAATATCTTACCTAACTTCTCTCCCAAGTAACTTGCCCAACAAGTTAGGGAGTATTAACTTAGGAAGTTAGGAAGTTAGGAGATAAATATTGCTTTTGAAAAATAAATCCAATAATTTCATATAATTGTTTACAATTATAGCTTTAATTGCCTTTCATTTTTTACTTGTTTTAAAATTTTGAAGAATGCTTATTGAAGTTGTTAGTGGTTTTATAAACAAGGTGATAACATAATATCTACCTTGGCATAAATTTTGCTGGTACCTTAATCTTAAATAATTCATGTGCACTTTCACTCGTATGAAAATGGCTGGAAAATTTAAATTCGAAATATCAAGCCCGAATGTGAAGGCGCCAGGCCTGGAACTGCCAGCAACTAATTCAAATTATCTTGCCCTGCCGAAAATCATTACCAACAATTGCCATCATGGGAGAAGGCTCAGCTACCGCGTTAGGAAATGTCGTCCTGTGTCCCGTAAGATTCTGCAACCGTTCTAACCTTTGCCTCTCACAAGTGCTCTTCCGGTTTTGATGATTATATAGAAATTTTGCAAGGTTTTTTATCCTTGAGCAGAGAAAATTCGTATCCGCCGCTGCCGCCATCGAAGCCGGCGTTGTCGTGCTTTAAGAAGAAGCTTCCGCTGGATCTGTGAAACCTGGAACTACCACTGCCCTCAGCGTACGCGGACGAGGCATCTCTGGATCGATCAAACCCTCAGTCATACCTGGAAACCCTATCAATCCTGGATGAGGTGAATACTTGCTCCTTTGTCCACTGGCTGCGCCTTCCTCTACCAGATTTGGTCAAAGCCGAGGTCGTAGTCGCCACACACGCAATTGAGGCTTCTCTTCCGTCTACCGCTAACTTCTCATCTACCACTGTGCATCCTTCCGCTGCTGGCCATCTGTCCTCCACTCACACGCAGTCCTCCCTTGCAGGTTCTGGAAGTATTCCTTGAGAATCTGGAGCCATTTCTGGCGATGCCGGTGCCCAGGGTGATGCCCAAGCCCAAGCCGATGCCGACGTCTCTGATATTTTTGCTGTTTTATTCATTTTTTTCTGTAACAGAAACCTTCTCATCCTTTGTTAATTAAATTTACCGAATGAAATTCGAAACCTGTTGGTAATCCATTCATGAGGTCTTCCGCACGCTTCCAACTTTTAAGTGGATCTTAATAATCCATTATCCAACATTAGCGGGGAGTATGCTTTTTGCGGTACATAATTTCATCCTTTGTTTGCTATTCCAATCTTTAATAAAGGAATTTTAATCTTACTTTCCAAGAAGGCCTCAACATCAAAATTATTTACCAATGGATGTTTCTTCAAAAATACCCATCAACTTACAATACTAAAATTGCAAATTTACAACCAGGGATTGTGCCAATTTTAAATAAAATAGTCCAACTGTTCCATGGAATGGCCAAATGTGCCAAAAAAAAGATAAATGAGAACTTACATTATTTGGATGTCTATTAGCTATAAATCTTAGACTCCGTGCATTTGTTATTGAATCAAAAAATTTCTTTGCCCTATGCATAACATGAGGATCATTATGGTCAAGCTCATCTATCTTTGGAGGACCTTGTATCCTCATGAAACCATGCACATGTGGAGATCCATGATGTTGCCACTCATATAGTGTCCAATAGTCAACAACATGGAATTCATTCATCAAAACTATTTGCAGAAAGGCAATGTGATGACAATGCACAAACTCTACAACTATATGTGGATTTTCTATGATATTACTCTACCTCCAACGTTTGAGTTTTGATGAATTCTCATGTGGATTTCCTTCCATTAGATTATGCAACTCAGGCCAATAGAGATTTGCTACACTCAAAGTAAGAAAAAAAAATAGTAGGTGTTCCTGATTAATTCACCATGTTAGTTAGCTTTGCTTTACATTTTCTCCAATAAGATGGTGTACCACGAATGGATGTACCATATTGCATCAAATTATCAACAATGACATGTGATAGAGCATTATGCAATTGTTCCTGTAGTTCCTCAACAATTATGGATGCATTGACAATATTTTTTTAAAAAAATATAGTAGTAATTTCCATTGCTTGTTTCCTTCTAATGACATTATAGATATAATACCTAAAAATAAATCACACATTGTTCCTTAAATGATATAAAAAACATTATGAATAATGAAAATAATAAAAAAATAGAGAATTAATATTTACTTGAAATGCTTGTGGTGTCCAAATCTACCATCTTTATAGCGAATAAGATGTTTTGCATATTCATGTAGTTTGACATCTTTAGCCCTTCATTCAAGAAAATTGCATTTTTCTTCAAGAAAAAGACTTGGAAATGCCATTGTAAACAACACCATCATGCTAAACTCATTAATAGGAGAATCAGACATGGAAGGCCACTGAGCAACATTTTAATCCTATAATGATGGATTATGCATCCATGCTTTTATCTGATCAATTTCCTTTCTTATAATTCCAGGATGTTGTGCAATTAATGATGTATGGTCGATAATGTTTTCTTCATCTATATAAAGCAAAGGACCTTCAAACTGCAATCTCATTTCTCCATCCTTTTCTGACAATGGTATATAAGGAATGTTATGGAAGATGTTAACATCATGAATGTCAGCAACATCATCTAATGCATGCATATCGATCTCGACATCGTGATAGTATGGATCATTTGCCTTCTTAAAAATCAAGGTTTCATAAACCCATCTCCTGTTAACAATGAAATTGTACTTGGTTCCCATTTAATCTACTCTTCTCAATATCATGAAAGTAATATCTTTATTTTTAAAAGGAAGTCTCTTAGTAATATATGTAACATCCTGAAAAAAGCTAATTGTGTGACCTTTATATTTGAACTATCCACCAAGTACATGGGTAACTTGCAATATGGAATTGATTTTTGCAATTAACATTTGTTCAACCTTAGTTAAATAGGCTAAGATAGGTGGTTGGATTCTTGGATCCATGTTATTTTCAATAGAAAATTATTTGATCTCACAACCAAAACTATCACGAATATTTTGTTTCTTTTCATTAATGCACCACCTACTGCATGTCAGTCCTCTACTTCTAGTTGAATCCAATAATATAACAACAAACATTTCGTTGCATACACTACAAGAATGTGCATTTGCAAAACTTCTAACTACATTATTAAAATTCTATATTACATGAGAAATCTCTATAAATGTCTTTTGCAAGTTTGGAAAAGATTGAGCATCTTCTAAAGAAGGCATTTCCACTATTGGTACATTGGCAACATCTGTAGCTTTATTCATTTGATGAAATGAATTTTCCTCCTATCAACATTGCCTTGTTCGGTGCTCAATCTCACTATACTATGTTGGTTCTTGATCTTGTTGTAATTATTCTTCTTATACATCTATGATTACTAGCATGGATTTTGCTTGAATAATAGGTGCAGATGCATTTCTAATGTCCTCCAAAATGTTAAGAAATGTGAATAAAATATTGGATAACAATATATACTAACATGAATATGGGTTAATAATAATAACCTATATTTCTTTTAGACTATTTGTACTATCATTATTAATAATATGGATCATTGGTGAGGATGAATTTCTAGGTGTTGAGAGAGCATTCGAAGTTGATGCAGTCTAAAAAAATATTTGCAATGTAACTACTTAAATAACATAATAAGATTTTCAATACGTAAAATATTTGTTTTAATATACTAAAAAATGCTTAAATAAATTTGTTATCATACTCTTGAATCTTGTAGAATCCATTGTCATTCTTGATCACATCGTTTTGCTTCTCGTAGTTGAAATTGTCTTCTCTCCTCTACATTCATTGAATTTAGAGTTTTAGTTTCTAAGATCCATGGTCATCCTATGCCTCAACCATGCCCACATCCATGCCCATGTCCATGTCCACTACTATGACCTCCATGAATCACATTATCTATTTAATAGATGGTTGTTGTATTTGATCTTAAAAAGAGCGTTCTACACCTTCCCTATTGGGACTAATAGTAGTAGGATCCATATTTCTAAAAATGCATAAATTTAAATATTCCATGTCATCATCCTTAAACATGATGCTTAAATATAAAAGGGATGATGTCGAAAACTATGTAACCATATTATTATATTTTATTAACCACGAGTAATATTAAAGGAAAAAGTCATTGTAATCAATATCAGAATTTTAAAAATTATAATCAGCAACCTTAATTCTACGAATTATAAAAAGACAATGCAATTTGAACATCTTTTTTTTTTAACAAACAGTGTGATTGGTAGCAGGGTGTTGTGTCCATCAATGTGTAGTCACTGTTGTTGTTGTTGGTTTTCATGATGTTTATCACTATGTAGTTGTTGTTGCTATTACTATCAGCATTTTGGTGGTACTACTTTTCACACATGCTTGATTAGGATAATGGTTGCAATTGAAGGAGGTGTTGCATCTCCGTGATGCATGAAAAAATTTGTGGATTGCACAAGAAATTTACATGCATAGATAATCAAAAATACACAATGCAAAAGCAAAAGAACTAACCTCCAACCATTTATGCCTTGAATTAAACTTGGCATTTGGATTCTTCTTTCACATCGGCACTCTACAACGATGGTGTATGCAATCTCTAAGTGTCTGTGAAAGGGACCAAAACTGCAATACTGCTATGATTTGTGGTGCTTTTGTCCCATCATGAATGAATTTATAGGCCATGGGATTAGTTAACATGAGAAATTAGAAAAAATAAGAGACCCAATGCCAATGCATAAACACGCTACCAGATATGGAGGCCACCTTGATGCATTAACATATGCATAAATGTGTTACTAGATATGAAGGCCACCTTGATGCATTAACATACACATAAATGTAGAAACACATAAGGCATGTTACACTAACAAAAAATTCATACATTGAAGCTTATTTAGCGCAACACTATAGAAAGGTTTGAAACCAAAATAGAAATTTTCTAGGAGTTCATGAACTGCAATTATCAATTTAGTCAACACAAAATCTGAGTTTCTAAAATTAAATGAAAAGTTTCTAAAAGTGTATTGAATGAAAAATGGTAGTTGGATTATTACAATAAAAAAATTAGAAATTTCAAATGGCTTTCTCAAATTTTTGAAATTTTGGATGGTTTTTTGAATAGAAATGGAAACAAAATCAAAACTTTCCCAAACCAAAAATAGTATTTTTTGAAGCCAAAAAACACTCATCTTTGTTTTACCGTATTCCACAACAATGAGTTCTATTAGAATGTAGCATCCCAACGGTGATGGGCAGCACCATCCCTACTATAAGAAATTAGAGAAAACATAATAGGTGTTGCACAGTAAGCATTGTGTAGCAAGTGTTGCATAGTAGGCATGGGTTTCAGGCATTGGGTGGTAAGCATTGCATGGTAGGCGTGAGTGGCAGGTGTTGGATGGAAAGCATGGGTAATAGGCATTAGGCAATAGGTGTTGCACAGTAGGTGTGGGTGGCAAGCATTTGTTGTTAATGATCATGAGTTTGTTGTTGTCTTTTACCAATGGTAGAAAACTTAGGATGGGCAGAGGATTCTACTTTCATTTTTAATTTATTAAATTTTGATATGGCAAACCTACTATCGCCATAACAAAGAAAGCCCTGTTTTAGTTTTTTATGTATATATGTGAATGTTTTTGTTTCATTTAAAAACCAATATTCTGACATGGTGATGTTGACAAACTTCACCCCTTTTCCCATCCACCGTCACGCTAGATGTGTTGGCCTCTCAGCCAAAATTAGCATAAAGTAAATATCATCATCATCATCATCCTAGCCTTATCCCAATAAAATGGGATCAACTACATGAGTTCTTTTTTCATCATTTACTACTACAAAGAGCTAGATATTTTTATATTTTCAATTTCTTTAAATCATCTTCAATTTATTTTTCCCAAGTCTTCTTTGATCGATGATGCACATCATTTCCAAAGCATGTCCTAGTAAGCCCTTGCACATTTTCCACAATGACCCAGCCTTGTGACTATTATCTAATGCATCTAAAAAATATGCGAACATTTGCAAAATCTAAAAAAAATCTCATCCATGAGATTTAGCAAGGCTTTACAATTGGCTATCAATCTAACACTAACCCTTCTTTCATATCTTGATAAAGTAAATATAAAGGGGGAAAATTAGTAGCAGGTGGAATGGAGAGGATATTTTTACTAGAACTTTATAAATGTTAAGATATCTCCTTCTATAGAAAGAATATCTTTTAATGAAAGTGTCATCTTCTAACCCTCAACTACCCACTATAAATATAGAACTCTCTTGAACTCAAAAGACCTCTTCACTCTTAGCCCTATAAATACTCCCTAACCCCAACTCCTTGGACACACCAAGCAAGTATAGGAAGAGCCACTAGGAAGGAAAAGAAAGCATTAGGCCTAAAAGTGGAAGAGAAGTAAAGAATTTCTACAAGAATACCTTTAATATTTGGGTAATTTAAACTCTTGTTCTTACTGTATAATGTAACTAACTTCTTATTAGCCCTTGGTATGCACATGTGTGTGCATGTGTGCACACATGTATATATGTTTGTACATACCATACAATTGTTTAACTTGTATTATATTATTACTTATCTATTGTAAGAAGATTCTACCATTCTATAAGATTTTTTAATTAAAAGGTATAGAAACTTTATTTAGGTATTTCTTCTTAATTATATAATTCTTGAGTGATAAAATCAGAATTATCTCTCTCTTAAGTTTCTTCCTCAAGTATAAGAAAGACTATTGGCAATAATCAATTATACATTAATATTCTTGATTATTTTTTGTGTGTGTATATATTTCTAGTGTTGTTCTTATTATTTATTATCATAATTTAAGAACTACATGACCTTGATTCCTTATAAGATCTATAAAAATATGTAGGTAGCAAAGGATATAACCTTAGGTGTAGGCATTGTTTCTCTTCTATGGAAGAGGATTAAAGTAGTTAATGTATCAGTTCTTTGTGAATACTCTATATATGGGTAAGCATAGTTACTTTTTGATAAAAAAATTTTAGTTTGGCATAAAAGTAATTATTAACTTAATATTTATTTAAATTTGCATGCCTTATAAATGTTGTTTTGCTTGAAGCTTAAATTATAAGTATTCTTGTATCATTAAGTATTTCTTCTTATGGTGGAAATCTCATGATTTACCTACCATTGGCCTCTATGGTTACATCAATCAAGATAGGCTTCCACATCACAAATTTATTTAGGACCAATAAAGATGATGATTTACATGCTGCCTATCATTTTCCTTTGTGGTTGCACTGGTGGGAATAGACTTTCACATGACACATAGAGTTGTGACGAATGAATTTTATATGATTAAGATGATTTCTCCCATTGGCCTCTATGGTTGCATCAGTGGAGATGGGTAGGGCTCCCACATGACATATAGAGTTGTGACCAATGGCTTGTTGATTATATGCCTACCATTGGGCTTTATGGTTGCGTTAATGAGGTAAGCTTCCAAGAAGGCTCTTAGAGCAAATATCGATGAAGTTGATGAGATATATGAGGTTTTTATTACTAAAGAAACTCTTTATACTTGTAGTAATTTTATTAATAATGATGGTATATGTTTTAGGTGGTTGGTGTGAATTATGTAGATGGATTTCCTTTTGTATTTTGATTGTCTAATAGTCCAATGGGTGATTCTTATTCGATTGAACATATGATTTTACACTAAATTTTCTCTCTACTCATAAGAATCTCAAAAGTAGGTTCAAATTATGTAATGCCATGTGTGTATGTAAAGGCTATCTTGTATATTATTTTTCAATTTATATTTAGATTAAATATAGTGTCATGAACTAAATATTAATGTTACATAATCTTGAGTGCTTCTACTTATGAAAGAATTTACAATTAAAAATCTAATTGATTGAGTTCTTCTTAAGAAACTATCTTAACTTTGTGAATTGTTCAACTAAGAAGGGGGATGAATAAGTTTCCCAAATTAAAAATTTGTAACACAAAAGCACATACATCAAATTTAACATGGTTCCCCAACTTGGTTAGTCCACACTTAAAGGGTAGATTGCTAGCACACCTTTGGATGTTGTTTTTTTCAAAATGTGGTTGAAGGATCCACACCATGTATAGTCTCCAAGCCCCGCTCTAAAGTGCTATGCTATAACACCAACCACTCAATCCCATAAGGTCCATTCAGGCTTGGAATGTGGTTTCTAGGCTTTCAAAACCCTTACAACCTTGAGCTTCACTCCAAACTATTGTACTGTAGTACCAACAACTCAATCCCATATGATTTGGACAAGCCCAAGCAAGATGCCTTCCCACAAGAAGCACATCAACACCATAGGACAATAAGAGAGAAAAATTACAAGGGATAAATGCAACTTAGTTTGCTGATCCTTTTATGTTAAGGTACAACACACTTTACAATGAACAAATGATCATACAATGAAGAGCAATAGATATTACAATGATAAACAAATGATTTGAAAATGATTGTACACAATCTTGCACATTTCCCAATGCATATGATGCCTTCTTATAGCTATCATGTTTCTAAATCCATCTTGAAACTCATGCAACGACTAGCCAATGGTCACTAATGGTCATGGAAGATGTCTTCTTCATGCCTAAGATGTCTTTCTAAATTTTCCTCCTATTCTAGGAAGACATCTCTGTCTAGGAAAGATGTCTCTTTGAAATCTCCATTCTAGAAGACATCGTTGTCTGGAGAAAGACATCTTTCTAAAACTAGACTATATTCTGTGAAGACATCTTTGCCTTGATGGAAGACATCTCTACCTAGGGAAAGACATCTGCTATTTCTCAAAGACATCTTTACCTATGTCTACATCAATTCTACCAAGAAATTTGCTATTTCTGATAGACATATTTCTTCAACTTTCTTTGTCTTTTAAATTCATCGTTCCTTGTCCAGAACCTTGATCTTCCACATGCTTTGATAATGATAACTTTTCTTCTACAATATCTGGTCAGTGTTCACATTCTTTGGAATTCTTCCATATTTGTTTAAGACCTTGTGGATGATCTTTTCCTCTGAGTTATAGAAAAGTTTGTTTCTTGTTATTTACATAGTCTTTGGCTCACCTTTGTTAAGTTATGTGATGACTGATCCAACACGGGTCAAAACTAGTTAGCAGCAATGAGCAATAGTTAGCAGTATTTACTGGTTCCAGCAGTTAATGGTTTTGGTCCAGTTTCCGTTCTCTTCCGTAACGGCCCAAAAACGTTCCTATAACCATAATTGTATCTAGAAAAATTTATTTAATAATAATTCGCATGCATTTCCGATGGTGTGCTTGCTTAAATTCCACACAAAGCTGTGTGTGTTGCCTGTGTTTTCTTTTTCTTCGGTTCTTTATCTATTCCTAAATCTAAAAACTGGTATCAGAGCAATGGATCAGTGGGAGTAATGGAATTCGAGGACAGGAAAGTTTGGATCGACAAATTCTATGGAATAGACTTTGGGTTCTAGAAGATGCAGATTGAAGATTATCTATATCAAAAGAAGTTGCATGAACCACTGCTAGGGAAGAAGCTTGATCAAATGGATCAAGAAGATTGGAATCTCTTAGATCGCCAGGCACTTGGTGTGATTATATTGACATTGGCAAGAAACGTCGCATTCAACATTGTTAATGAGACAACCACTACAGGTTTAATGAAAACATTGTCAAGTATGTATGAAAAGCCATCTGCTGCAAACAAGGTATATTTGATGCGTTAGTTGTTCAATCTGAAGATGGGTGAAGGTGCATTAGTTACAAATCACATCAATGAATTCAATACGATAATTAGTCAATTGAATTCAGTGGCGATCACCTTTGAGGACGAAATCCAGGCGTTGATTTTGCTGTCATCTTTGCCAAAGAGTTGGTCTGCAATAGTGACTGCTGTGAGTAGCTCATCAGGTACTTTAAAATTAAAGTTGAATGATATTCAAGACTTGATTCTTAGCAAGGAAATTCACAGAAGGGAGTCAAGTGAATCCTCAGGGTCTGCTTTGAATACAGAAAGCAGAGGTAGGAGCTCACAATGTGGTCAAAACCATGGTAATGGTAGATCGAAGTCTAGAGGTAGAGGAAAATCTAAAAATCACAGGGAAGTTGTTTGCTAGAATTGTGACAAGAAGGGTCACTTTAGAAATCAGTGCATGGCACCAAAGAAGAAGAAAAATCATACTCAAGATGATGAATCAGCAAATCCAACAGAGGAGATTATTGCTGATGCTTTGATTTTCTGTGTGGAAAATCCCATTGAATCTTGGATTCTAGATTCAAGTGCTTCATTCCACTCCACTCCATGCAAGGAATTGTTACACAATTATGTTTTAGGGAAGTTTGGAAAGGTTTATCTTGCAGATGATGAACCTTTGGATATTGTGGGGAAGGGTGAAGTTCAAATAAAGACCACCCAAGGGATGCAATGGAAATTGCAAGATGTAAGACATGTTCTTGGACTTAATAAAAATTTAATCTCCATGAGTCAAATGGATTTGGATGGGTATACAACAACATTTGGTGATAGATCATGGAAGATTACTAAGGGAAACTTGGTTGTTGCATGAGGCAGTAAGGTGGGAACATTGTACATGACTACAACAAAGAAAGATGCAGTTGCAGTTGCTAACTATGATGTTGATTCATTCCTATGGCACCGAAGACTTGGGCACATGAGCAAAAAAGGTATGAAGTTGTTGGCTTCAAAGCGAAAGTTACCAAAGTTTAAGTGTGATGATGTTGGCTTGTGTGAAGATTTTGTTTATGGGAAGCAAAAATGAGTTACTTTCTCAAATATAGGAAGGATATCACAGACTGAAAAGCTTGAACTAGTACATTCAAATGTATGGGGGCCAGCTCCAGTGAAGTCTCTTGGAGGCTTAAGCTATTATGTCATCTTCATTGATGATTCCACTAGGAAGGTATGGGTTTATTTTCTTAAAAATAAATCTGATGTGTTTGCTACTTTTAAAAGGTGGAAAGCTGAAGTAGAAAATCATATTGGTTTAAAAATAAAATGTCTAAAGTCAGATAATGGAGGGGAATATGACAGCCAAGAATTCAAGAATTTCTATTTAGAAAATGGGATCAGGATGATCAAGATAGTTCCAAGAATGCCAGAGAAAAACAGTGTTGCTGAATGGATGAACAGAACCTTGAATGAAAGAGCTAGGAGCATGAGAATACATTCTAGGCTACCAAAGTTCTTTTGAGTAGATGCAGTTAACATAGCAGCCTACCTCATTAATCGAGCACCTTCAGTTCCATTGGAGTTCAGAATACCAGAGGAGGTATGGACTGGGAAGTAGGTAAATCTTTCACATTTGAAAATTTTTGGGTGTTTCTCGTATGTGCATATTGATTCAAATGATAGAGATAAGCTTGATCCTAAATCCAAGAAATGTTATTTTATTGGCTATGGTTTCGATAATTTTGATTATCGTTTCTGGGATGATCAAAATAGGAAAATTATCAGACACAGGGATGTCATTTGTAATGAACACATGGTGTACAAGGATAGGTTCGGTTTAGAATCCAACATTGCAAGGAAGCAAGAAAAGGAATGTGAGAAGGCTAAACTGGAAGAGATATTTGAGAGGGATGTGGATGGAAGGACTCAAGCAAATCCTGGAAACAGGATAGCTGAAAATGAAAATGATGTTGTAGAAACAGCCACACCAGAGCCTCAGTTGAGAAGGTCTACAAGAACACCAAAGCCTAGAGAAAGGTACTCTCCCTCATTACATTACTTATTATTGACTGATGCTGGGGAACTAGAATGTTTGGATGAAGCAATGCAGGCAATAGATTGTGTTGAGTGGGAGGTGGCTATGAGAGATGAGATGAAGTCACTCCACAAAAATATGACATGGACTCTAACTGAGTTGCCATAAGGAAAGAAGGCATTGCAGAATAAGTGGGTGCACAGGGTCAAGGAAGAACATGATGGAAGCAAAAGGTACAAAGCAAGATTAGTAGTTAAGGGTTTCCAATAGAAAAAGGGAATTGACTACACAAAAATTTTTTCACCTGTAGTAAAGTTGACTACTATTAGAGTAGTGCTAAGTATTGTGGCTGTTGATGATTTGCATCTAGAGCAGCTAGATGCCAAAACTGCATTTCTACATGGTGACCTCGAAGAAGAAATTTACATGACACAACCAGAAGGCTTCCAAGTTCCACGGAGGGAAAATCTAGTGTGTAAATCGAAAAAAAGCCTGTATGGGTTGAAGTAGGCTCCAAGGCAATGGTACAAAAATTTTGATGGATTTATGTGTAAAAATGGCTTTGTTCGAAGCGAGATGGATCACTACTGCTATTTCAAGAATACTAATGACTGTTATATAATATTGTTGTTATATGTTAATGATATGCTAGTTGCAGGGACTAGCATGAAGGAGATCAATAACTTAAAGCAGCATTTGGCAAGAACATTTGAGATTAAAGACTTGGGGCCAGCTAAGCAGATACTTGGGATGAGAATATCTAGAGATAGATCAGAGGGATTGTTGAAGCTATCTCAAGAAAAGTAGATAGGAAAGTTGCTGAAAAAGTTTAGTCTTCAAGATGCCAAGATCAGAAATACTCCTATGGGAAGCCATGTTCATCTCTCCAAGGAGAAAGCACCAAAGACAGATGAGGAGAGAAAACACATGACCAAAGTACCTTATGCTTTAGCAGTTGGAAGCTTGATGTATGCTATGGTATATACTAGGATAGACATAGCTCATGTAGTGGGAGTTATTAGCAGGTTTATGTCTGATCCAAGAAGGGAACATTGGGAAGCTATAAAGTGGCTCCTTAGATATCTAAAAGGAACTTCAGGTATGACACTTTGTTTTAAAAGGAGTAGCATTACTCAACAAGTTTTTTCTGATGCAGATTTGGGAGGTGACTTGGATAGCAGGAAGAGCACCACTAGTTGTCTCTTTACCATGGGCAACACGGCTGTGAGCTGGATGTCTCGACTTCAGTAGAGCATTGCTCTATCAACCACAAAAGTAGAATATATGGCTATCTCAGAAGCTGGAAAAGAGATGATTTGGTTGAAGGGTCTTCTAAAAGAATTGGGTAAGACACAAGACAGCAATGAGCTTTTCATTGATAGTCAAAGTGCCATACATCTAGCTAAAAATCCAGTCTTCCATTCCAAATCCAAACACATTCAGCTGAGGTATCATCATATCCAAGAATTGCTAGATGATGGAACATTATTGCTAAGGAAGATTCATGGTTCAAACAACCCTGTAGACATGTTAACCAAGGCAGTCACCTTTACTAAGCTAAAACTTTACACAACCTTAGCAGGCCTCCATGATTAGCAATGAGGAGGCATTGTTTGTGGGATTAATAACATCTGTGGAATAAGCAAGGGAGTAAGAGTTTTTTGTTTGATCCATCTCCAAGTGGGAGATTATTAAGTTATGTGGTGACTAATCCAACATGGGTCAAAACTAGTTAGCAGCAATGAGCAATAGTTAGCAGTAGTTACTAGTTCCAGCAGTTAGTGGTTCTGGTCCAGTTTCCGTTCTCTTCCGTAACGGCCCAAAAAAATTCCTGTAACCATAATTGCATCTAGAAAAAATTATTTAATAACAATTCGCATGCATTTCCGATGGTGTGCTTTCTTAAACACCACACAAAGTTGTGTGTGTTGCCTATGTTTTCTTTTTCTTCGGTTCTTTATCTATTCCTGAATCTAACAACCTTAGTTTCCCATGAATGTTTTCCTACAAAAATAATAACCACACAACCATGCAAAAAACCTTTGACTCCATTTTACTTAATTTTTTGACACATCAAAAGGTCCATAATCTCCCCCTTTTTGGTGATGTTCAAAACTTAAGAAAATGGATTAGTGATCATACAAATAAAACCATACTACTCTCACCCTTATTGAACAGCAGTAAAAAGGATAAAGAACACAAACTTGGTTCTAAAGAGATATCATAAAGGAACAATAGATAGAAAAACATTATGACATAATCCTAAAAAAATATAGTGAAGTAAGAAAATCAATTTAAGAAGTACATATTTTCCAGCACTAAGCTCCATGAAGAGGTGCCCTTAATTGGTCAAGAACTGATCCAAGCCTTCCAAGTGATATTCAAACTTTAAGCATGAAGGGAAGTATAGGCATTGAATATCAAGTAACCTATCTCTAAATCAATAATTCATTAGTAGTTTGCATTCCATGATTCTTTCATTTTCTAATATTTTCCCTCTTTTTAAAACATTAGCAAAAGATTAGGGCAATATAGCAATACTAATTGAAACCATCCATGCTAAATTCTTAATTCTTCATCTCAAGGAAAACTATTCAATAGATGATTCAATCAAAATGACATATACTTTTCAAAAAATGATCATGGTCTTGCTCTTAACTTCACTATTTTCTTTACAAAAAATAGGTACTTCTTGCTTCAGCTTATGATTGAATATCGAATAGGTAGGCTCAAGATACATTAAGATTTGCTCTTATCAATTCAAAAACAAAGGAGCTACACATAAATTTGATGCTAAAGACCAAAGATAGATCAGATAAGAACAAGTAGTCTATCTAAGTGCCTTACTAAGACTTGTATCTCTTAACCAAAAATTATTGATATTTACAACAAAATAGGGAACTAACACAACAAAGCATAGATAGGTAGTTGTATAAAGCAACACAACGCAACCATTTTTCAAACACAACTAATATATCTTATTTTACCAAAGGATATACCTCTTGAAGACCTTTTCTTACTCATTTTGAAATATCTTGCTATTTCAGTATTTCTTAGCTTAGGTCTCCAAAGACTCTCCCTACATTGGTGTCTTCCAAGATGAAGATGGATAATGAGGAGTAGGCTCCCCCTACACATGTGTAGCTTTTCCTGGACCTTTAAGATCAACTTGTAAATCATCAAAGTATTACAAATGTAATTCACTATTAAGATCCAATGTGGAGTCTAATTTTTTTAAATCACAACATTTCAAGGATCTATCTTATCTCATAAATAGCAAAACTATTCCAAAGAACATGAGCTTAAGATCAAATCATCACAAGACATTCAAATTAAGAAAGATTGAATGCAAGATAAGAAATCATTCCAAGTGCTACATTATAAATCTTCACAAAACCAATTATATAAATATCATGAATAAATGTAAGAGATGCTCTAGACACTTATTCCACCATTTTTCTAATCTAGACAAGACACATATAATTTTAGACTTAACCATTATTTTTATTAACTATAAAGCTAATAGATGGAAAACTTACCTTGACTTACCTTGCTTGCCGATGAGAAGAGAAGATTAATCAAGTTTGAGATGAGGTCCCCTATCATGAAGTACCTCTTCATTATTAGGTTCTCTTTCATTAGATTGTGTATGTGGTGTCTCTATTTGTCCATGTTCTTTCTGATAGAACCTTTGATAACTTTTTGCATTATTTTCAATACTCCACTTCTCTTCATTCTCACTTATAGGTACCTACACAATTTCCTTACCAAAGCCTTTTTGAAAGGATCAAGCATTAAATTTATTTTGATCATCATGAGTATAGTTAAGAGTTTTCTTACAACCTCAATTTTTACACACGAATATAAAGTATTATTCTCATGATCAAGATTACCAAACCTTACTATGCTTGAACTTGTGCTTGAATCTTCATGTGTTGTTTCCTCTAAATTCTTTGGCTGATTTTTAGGTGTCTCCTCTTCTTGAATCTTACTACAATCCTTATTAAACAAGGTTAGTTGTTGAATCTCAACTTTTATGTCTAAGATCTCTTATTTCACTTTAGCATGAATAGCATCTAAATTATAAAGTACTAATTTCTTTTCATTATTAGTCAAATGATGTAAAAGAAAAATTTCTTCTTTAAATTCACTATAAATTTTATCACACTTACCATATCATTCAACCATATGTGAGGAATTTTCATCTATAAGCACCATGCATATGAGATGTGAATCTTTAGAAGTATTGCATGCTTCTTCTTCACTTTGCTTACCATTATCCCAACTTGTATAAAAGTTGGTCTTTTTTAGTTCCTCATCATTGGATCTACTCTTTGGCTAAACCTTGCTATCATTTGAATTGCTAGGAAATTCAAAGGTCATATGGCCTCTTCCTCCACAAACCCAACATTCTATAGAAGAGAAATCTAAGTTAGAAGCATTTAAAAAGTTTTTACCTATATATTTATCTCTAAAAAGATTGGGTCTTTGTTGAGATGCTCTCTTATTTCTTCTTGTAAGTAATCATTGTAGTTTTCTTAAGATAAGTGCAATCTCATCTTTGCTACCCTCATCATACTCATTTGACTCCTTATTCTTGGAGACAATCTTTAGAGCAATAGGTCTTTCTTGAATTACTCCTTTTTTTATGAGATTCATTTCATAAGCAATGACAGCACTTTGAACTTCTTCAAATTTTAAAGTTGGAAAATTTCTGATTTCCCCCATAGTTGTTGATGAGTCACATCTAAGGTTACATCGAAGAGGCCTTGTTGACATGGCCATGTCAATGTGGGATTTGATGCATTGACATGGCCTTGTTGATGCAATTTCTATTTCTTCCTACAAATACATGCTCACCTACCATGTTTATGGCATCATTTATCATAGTTGTAGTAGAGCTCTTGCACTTTTGTCATTTGACAGTTAGAATATTCTTCTAAGTGCTCACAATAGGAGTCAAAGAATGTACGAATCTATGAAGCTATGAGATCAGCATTAGGAGAAGCATCATGAAGCTATGAAGGGAAAATGGTTTACCATCCCCTTGTTCTTACTGAACCAAAATGATAATGAGGATCCTCCATCTTGGGATTCTCAACATGAAGATTCTCCACCCTTTGACATTGGTGATGGGGGCTTGAACCTAAATCTACAGTCCACTATCAACAATTTAGGTTCAAGAAAAAGTGGGAGTCAAGGTAGGGGCTCAAGCAAGCATCATGATGATAGAAAACCTAATGATCATATCAATGAAAAGCAGAGAGGAGGTGGTAGACACCATAGTGGTGGTAGTCCTCCTCCCTCTTCATCCTCTTCATCTACATCTTCTTTTCCTCATCTAAATCTTATTGAAACCATCAGGGACAAAACTATAATGGAGGTGAATGGTAGGACAATGATCGTAGGCCCCATCATGATTGAAGGGGTAGTAAGGGACATCATAGGCATCATTGAAATCATGACAATGATGAGCCCTTGCTAAAAACTCAAAGCATTCTAAACATCACAAAGGTAACCAAGATCCTAACTAGGCATGTGAAAGTGTTGCTACATTTCTTGCCATTTTATGGAGTAGTGTTGGTTGATTTGATACTTAATTAGTTCAAAAAATTTTAATATATATATATAATAAGCAAATGAAAGCCAACCAAAAATTATATTTTGTTAAAAGTATGAGCATGAAACATCACATATTGTGATTATTGTGAAGGAATTTAAGAATTATCAAGTAGTAGTGGGATGAGAACCCAATGCTTCCAGATTTGTTGTTCAAGAAAAATAACTAGAAAGTTTTAAAAATGCATAATGTCAACAAAATTAGTAGATAAGAGATTCAAAAATCCTTAATTTCAGATTATGCAAGGGTACAACGAGGTAGTTTACTAATTGCTATGCAGAACCTACATCTTCAAACCAAGAGCACATGAAACTGAGAGGAGGATCTTAGCAAAATGCCAAGATATATTACCACACATGATTGATAGTTCACCATTAAAACAACGGTTTCCTCTACATTTTTTTTGAAGGAAAAGGCAGATTTCATAAAAAGATAACTAAGAAATAATAAAAACTATTTTTGATGCAAGAAAGAAGATGAAAGACAAAACAACATGATGTAAATTCCATGAAAAATGGTAGAAAAGCTACAATCAATATCAATGATGAACCCATTTACCAAAAAATATAAACAAATAAAAACATGTAAATTGATGCCCCACATGATGAATGTATTGTGTTTTCTCCAATTTGCTTGGTTTCCCCTCACATCATTTTCAATCAGTAGCACTTGCATATGGTTTTGGTTTAACATTTCATTTCTTAGTTTGTTTGACAAAGCCACCCATCCTACATAAGCTTTTATCTATCTAAGAAAATTCCTTTTTCCACCTTAGAAAATTTTGGGGAATTTTTCCTAAAATCATGCAAAAGTATATGTAGAAGACAAAGAACAAAAAATTGTATTGGCAAGATAGGACGATGAGCATGGTGGCCACTTAGAATTAGGCTTAGGAAGAAGCATAGGCAACATGGGTGCAGAAACATCCCAAACCTTAGGGCTAGGAGGCATTGCAATATGTCAAGGATTTTAGCAAAGTTGAGGATGGTAGCCATTGGAAGACCACGTGTACACTTTACTCCTATAATCATGGCCTTGATGATTGACACATTAAGATTTAAGCTCTACTATGAGGAAAATCTTCCACAAGTACAACTACTACATCAATCAAGCTCCATTTGAAACTGTTGCTTCAAAATTCCAGCAAAATCCATGGCATCAAAGGTGAAAGATGAGGGCCATGTAGCAACACATTAAACCTTTGTTATATTAATCATGAATGAATTAAAAGGAAAAAGAAAGAAGTATTTTTATTTCCTAATGCTCAAGGAAAAGAAATAACATGAACATAAGGTTATAGTATGAGCTTAGATAATTTAAATTTAATGAAAGGGGAAAATGTCATTTAAAAAAAAACACACAATGAAGGAGAGAAATTTATGGGATATTTATTCATGTATAGGACATTTGGCTATTATTCCTTTTAGGGAAGTTGTAACTTCCTATGTTGGTTTAACCAACACTTCAAGATATTTGTAGTTTATTTTACTTTTTTCCCATCACCAAGGAGACACATGCCAATTTTGGCTTAATTTTCTCATAACTTGTTACAAAAGTTATAATTTCCCAAGAAGTTATGATTAAATGCCTTAGATATTTGTAACCCACCTTAAATTGTTATGATGAATGTAACTACCTTGAAGCACAATAAAAAGGCTTCAAAGGTAGAATCAAAAAGTAGGGGGGAAGCTTTTTAGAAAAGAAGAAATTTGAAGATTTCTTGTAAGATGGCTTGCTAAAGACATTATTTTAGCCACTTTTTTTTTAATCTTGTAAGTTCATTCTTTCTATTTTCTTTTAGCTACTTAGCTAGTGGTTTAGGTGGTATCATGCTTAGCATTTAAATTTGGGATTTTTAAATTGCTTTTATAGTTCTTTGTTGCATGATAGTAGACTCCTATTAAGATTTTCCATAGAAGAGCTCATGTTGGAAAGCCTCAAGAGAAATTTAATAGAGAAGTTTATTATTATGTAATTTTTAAGGCTACTATTAGGATTTTTGTAAGAGAGCCTCTATTATAGATAAGCTAGTTGAGTAATTCAATAGTCTAGAGGGTTCACAAAATCTTTGGTATTTTCATAAGACTAAAATAGCTTTTTAATTTTTAACGTATATCCCCTTGGTATTTCAATCAAAAATTGTCAAATATTTGAAAGCTCTATTGTATGCAATCATTGAAAACTATTATCTAGCCAAAATAGAGACTTGTATGTGGTAGTTTACGCAGTAATTTTTGGTAATATAGTAGGATTGTCTTTAAGAAATTTCTTGTTTGAGCCTAGAAAGCTTGAACAATTCATAGATATTGAATTAGGGATAACTTTATTATGAAGTTTTTTCTCATATTAATTTACCTTGCTTAAATATTTAAGATTCTTACATAAATATTCTTTCTTTTTTTTTCTCTTTCCATTGAATCTTACTCTATTTCTAATTTTCTTATGAAACTTTCTCTCTAAGAGAAATTAGAAGTAGATTGGTAAAGTTGTGCTCAAATTTTTTTTGCAAAATTTTATTTATTACAAGTAGGTATTATAAGGACCATATAGACTAAGTGATTAAACAAAATAGGAATCTCCAAAAACTCACATTATTTTACAAAGTTGGTCAAATCTCTTTTATGATAGCCAATTACAGCTTTATACACAACCCAACTATTTCAACATTTACAATAGCAAACACATACTCATGTTTAACTATTGAGTCTCCTTGGAGGTATTTGGGCCTTGGTGTTGCCAGAGACCAACCAGCACCTAGACCATGTTCGAGGCACTTGTTGGTAGTCATGTCCCAAACAATCCCCAATAGTTCTTTTGGCGCTAAAAGAAGGGCTAAAAACTTATCCTCTAAGTTTATAAGCTTGATAGTCCTAGCATACCAACAACTATTTGTTACTATAAAGGCTTAAGAAATTAAATTATGAGTTTATTTCATTACCAACAAGATTGATAGTTTGGAAGGTTTCAAAGGTTCAAAGGAAGTTCTTGAATATAAGATTGATTCTTCATTAGAAGAAGAGTAAAAGAAGGTTTTTGAGTTTGAAACATGTAGTGGATTAAAGACTAGAATGTTGGGAAGATCACCTCTTCTATCTAGTTTGTTAGTTTATAAGAGAAGATTTAGGAAGTATAAGAGTCCAACAATCCAAAGAAATAAGATGGCAAATGCTTGGCAAAGATTCATACCATTAGGATTTCAAAACTACAATGATATTCCTAAGGTAGTTTATAAATATTTGCATAAGTCTTTTATTCCTAGAAAAGCTTACTTAGCTGAAGAGTATATTCACATGTTTGAGTTAGCATTAGCTCATGCAAATTTTCAACACCAAGATCAAGCTTGTAGATTATTTGTAGTAAATCTAAAGGATATGGCTTAGATTTGGTATTCAAACTTGCTAAGAAATAGTATCACAAGTTGGGATCATATGAAAGGTCTTTTCTTAGCCTACTTTGGTGATCAATTAGATCAACAACAACTATATTGCAAGTTAATACAATCTAAGCAAAGAGTCAAAGAATCAATAAGAGATTTAACATCAAATTTCAACAAATTTATGGGCTCTTTCAAAGACAATATAAACTATCAAACGAAATGCCTAAAGAAACTTATCATAAGGCTATCAACCACAAAATTTCAATTTGGTTAAGGAGAACTTTGAACTTAACTACACTAAATGACTACTTTAGTGAGGCTATACAATTAGAAAAATAATTAAACTTGAATCATGAAGAGATTGTTACAACTCAAAAGAGATAAGAAAAAGTTATGATTCCTATGCAATATTTTGCTTCATGTAAAGCTTTACCAAGTCTATCTCATGTTAAGATAGAGCAAGAACCTTAAAAAAGAGAATTTGAAAAGGAATAATTAATGTGAGATATGTCTAACAAAATAGTTAAACTAGAAAAAGCTTTGGCAAGAGTTAATATCGAGGAAAAGAAAAATAAAAAACATAAATATCAAGGCACTAAGTTAGTAGAATATGAGGATGATATTGATCTTATTGTGTCCAACTTCCTTGATATTGAATCTGATAATGAGATATCTAGTGTTCATTATGCAAGCAAATCTTCTAATTCTAGGCCTAGTGATACTTCTTCTCTATCAAGTTATGAAGAACATATATCCTTAGATGAGGAGTGTAATAATAATTATGAAAATGGATATAATTTGAGATCAAAAGAAATACTAACTACTTCTAGACCTCTAAACATCATTACTGATCCATCTACTAAGAGAAAGGCTTTTGAGCCAAGTAGAAGAGAGAAAAATAAGAGTAAAGATAATCAAATAGAACAAAGTACTCCAAATCAATCTCTCAATAAATGGATAAAGAGACCAAGCCATATTGAAGATGGAGAATATGATTTGATTCAAGATCTTAAACATTTCAGGGCCAATATTAGCATATATTAATTACTATAAAAAGGGGATCAATAAAGAAAGTATTTAGATTTTATTAAAGACAAAATGATGGTTAGAGAATCAGAGTTAAGTTATGTATCTAATAATGATGAAAAATCAAAGGCTAGTTATGATTGTATTCCTGATAAAGAAAGCTCCTCCTTTTCTTTTGATATCAAAGTTAAAGGATAAATATCTGCACAATTTTTTGGTTAATTCTAGAGCCACATCTACTATAGTGTGATTGTCTATATGTAAGAAACTTGGTTTGATTCCTAAAAAATAAAATAAGAATATTATTCAAGTGGACAAGAGCAAAGTGAGGATTTTAGGTCAATTACCAAATGTTCTATTATAAATCGCTTTTGAACCTTGTGTTAAAAGTAGAGTAACTATTCAAGTGGTAGATATACCAAACACACATTGTATCTTATTGAGTAGAAGTTGAAGTAAGAATTTCTTAAGTTACATATCAATAGATTATTCACACATGTGGCTACCTTGGAAAGGAGAACCAAACCAAATATATGTGTATAGTGAACCTTTGATGATTAATAATATTACTTCAAATGGAAAAGGTAAAATTGTTGAAACAAAGGCTTTTGAAACTAAAATTTGTACACTCCAAGAAACTTATAGTTCCAAAAAAGAAGAATCCAAAGATAAAAACAAATGTGAATTGTACTTTGATGGCTCATGTAATTCATAAGGTGTAGGTGCTAAGATAGTTATAATAAGAAATGATTCACCAGAAATTCTAAAGGTGATTCATCTATCTTTTCCTTGTACTAACAACAAGGCTAAATATGAAGCTTTGTGCATTGGTATTAGAATAGATTTGGAAAAAGAAATCAAGGTAATAATAGCTTTGGAAAGAGGAATTAAGGTAATCACTATAAAAGGAGATTCAAGATTAGTTTGTGAACAAGTTAAAGGTAATTGCATAGTGAAAAGCTCATTTTTACGACCTTATAAACAACTTGTCTACAAAATGTTAGAATAGTTTCCGCGCTACCAAATAGAACATTTAGGTAGAGAAGATAATTATATAGTAGATGACTTAGCAAAAGCAGCTTCGACATTAGACATGTGAAAGATAGAAGGATATGGATGTGTAATGATTGAAGAAGAACATTAACCATTAGTACCAAATAACATAAAACATTTTCAAGTATTTGAAGATGATGATTAAGTACTTAGGTTCATGAGAAACAAACAAGAATTTGAAGGTCAATTCATATCGAAGACAATGTTGAAATCTAAAGCAAATTTCATTCCTAAAAGGATAATTGATTATGAACATGAGTGATGAGCGTCAAAGTATCGCATTGATGGACCCCCATTGATCTGACCTCATTAATGGGGCTCCATTTATGTGAAGTTGCCCTATTAATGGGGCCATGTCAATGTAGCGTTTGCTACATTGACGAGGCCCCGTCAACACAACCTTAGAGTAAAAACTATAAATACGAGCTCCTAGATATGTTTATCGGCATTAGATTCATAGTAATAGTAGGGCTCTTGCAATTTGTCTATTTGAAAGTTACAATATTTTTCCCAAGCACCCATAACAAAAGTCATTAAGTGTATAAATCTTTATTTGAACATTATTATACCTCAGCACAATAGTGTGTACGACAATAAATATGAACTTCATGATAAACCTTACAACATTCTAGATAGCTTAGATACTTCATTTATGTATTTAATGCTTTCAACTATTTATTTAATGTTTTCCAATAACTAAGGTAATTAAGTAATTAAGCAAGACATGCTAGATATATTAAATACATAAGTACGACTGCTTCGAGCATCACACATATTCACTTAGTAATCACAATAATGTTATTGCTTGGTATGCTCAGTAGCATAGCGCTTGGTAACCTAGCAGTGGATACATGGGTTGAGCATGTGTACGAAAAGTGGGACTAGATGCTTATGTTAGGACTAGCTAGAGAACAGTTAGTTAAATTAAATTAGTCATTAAATTACTTTATCTCTCTCTTTCAACATCAAAACCATAAAACACAAAATGATAAAAATCATATTCCTCAATAACACGTAACCATACCATTATGTTTCACAAGTGTAATCAAGAAGACAATGAATGACCTATAGGGCAAGATTCACTTCCTAGGAGAATAGTGCACTAGAAACTAGAGAGTCCATGGAATTTAATTGAATCACACATGAGCACTCTATGATTCATATGGTTGGACATAGGGGTACCTCTTCATCATTCATCATTGGTGTCATTGCCAGGGACTCTATTTGTTGAAATGTGCATTATCTAGGTTTAGTGGATATTATTAATATCATTGGATGAACCCCAAGGTCGATATCATTCCAAAATAATATAACTACAAAAGCATACTTATATTTTAGAATTTGCAAAATGTCTTCTTCTCGCAAGAAAAATGATACGAAACCACTAGTTCCAAGAGAGTGCAAAGTGATATATGCTCATCTAGATGAGTTTGTGCCTAATTTCACCTTCATCTTACATCAAGATGAGCAATTGTGATGGCATGATATGGAAGGTAACATTGTATTGCCCCCTGATCAATCTATGCCCAAGATGCTACTTCAAACTCTTAAGAACCTAGGCATCTTAGATCTTCAAGAGGAATAAATTGTGCATGGTTATGACACTTGGAACTACCATCTCACTGACACACAACATAGGCAAGATCAACATTAAGAGAGGCATCATGAGGACGCTAAGATGAAATGGTTCACTAATTCCTTGTTCCTACTGAACCAATACAACAATGAAGGTGTTGCCTCTAAGGACTTTCAACATGAAGATTCTCTACCCTTTGTTACTTGTGATGAGGGTGTGACCTTGAATTTGTAGTCTACAATTCACAATTCAAGTTCAAGAAAAGATGGTAGTCAAAGCAAGGCATCAAATAAGCATCAAAATGATAGGAACTCTGATGAACATTGCCATGATAGCCAAGGGGAAATTATTATATTTCATGGTGAGGTAGTCCTCCTCCCACTTCCTCCTCTTCATCTACATCTACTTCTTCTTTTTCTTCTGATCTTGAAAGATGTCATAGAAGGAACAACTGTAATGGAGGTGAGCATAGAGGCAATAATACTATTTTTCATGCCCATGATAATCAAAGGAGTAATAGAGGACATCATCAATGACAATGAAATCACGATGATGATGAGCCTTTTTTAGCAACTCAAAGCATGCTTAACATTGTAAAGGCGGTTAAGATCCCAACTAGGCATGTGAAGGATAGTCAAATTAGCACTAAGATATGAACAATATCCCAAGATTTAAGAGGGATATAACTATGATCCAAAAACACATTTACAAGCTTTCCACAATGCCTGTGCCTTACAAAACATTGAAAATGATTGACAAAAACTTAAACTCTTGTCTAGGACACTTATCAAGAAAGTTGAAAGCTAGTACCAATCTTTAGAGCTAGAATCTATCTGTAGATGGAGTACCATGCTAGAGCTATTCAATGATAAATATCAGATGTACTCTATAGTGTCCAACTTAAGAAGGAAAATCCAAGGCTAGAAACAAGGAACACATGACCCTTGGATGTGACCATGGGTAGATATTATTCTCTCTTACACCAATGCCATAGCCATGGTTACTCTTAGAGGGAATAACTCCACCACATCATAGATTACTACAAGATTTCATTGTAGTAATAAAAACAAGCTTAGTACCCAAGTGGAGCTCCACCACAACCATATGACTAGTATCAATAGTGGCACCAATCACAGTCATGGGAAATTCCACTAACAAGATAGTAGTACCCTTACAAACAACTAGATCCATACAAGTACTATGTTCAACAGCCTACTTTTATATGAAGCACTACAAGCCACACCTCATTCCAGCATCACTATTAGCCTCTTGAGTACCATTGAACTCATTCACCATCTACTTAAGGGGAGACCCCATATCCATACCATCCTCTACATGCATTTGCACACATCACTTCGCCATTAACCTAGTTACCTCTTGTTCTATCCATGTAGGATGAAATTCCTTCATAGTTGTAGCAAAAAAATGCTACAAGGGTTGTACATTCACAACTAGCCTTCCAGCCGAGTAGTTTAGATAATTGTTCCAAGAAATGATCATTTTTTCAACCCAAAAATCCTCCCAAACCCTCATAACGTAATGGATCTGGTCATCTTATATCTTAAACACCCTCATCCTATGCATCAAATACATTTGAGTGCCCTTTAAACCAAATGTTGTGTTGGATCCACATTGTGATGTTAACTCATGCTATTTAAAATTGGATCAAGGCTAGCAATGTTCCCATGAAAAGATCTGACCCAATAAGTTCTCTCATTTACTTATAGATCACTGGACATGAGCCATGCAAAGCTCTTCTTGATTTTGGTTCTGGTATTAATCTCATCTCCCATGACATGTACAATCAATCAATCAATCAAACATTATTCCTTTTGAATTAGTGCTAGGCATTATGACCATAGTTTGTAGGTGGTCCTATCCTACCAATTTTCTAGTGATAAAGATGAAAAATTGCAAAGGTGACTTCCCCATCATTATGGGAAGGACATGGTTAAGCACAGTAGATGCACGTATGGGGATAAGGAACCTCTCCTTGAAAATATTCAAGGAAAATGAATTTGGACATTTAGAGAAGTGTTACATGCATCACATACAATGATAATAGGTGCAATTTCATGCAAAATATTTGATCCATCAAGAGTACATTCATTACAACACGCAATCAATGTGCATAAGAAACAAATATCCAAAGGTGTCTATACACAGTAGCCATGAAATAGGAGGGCACCTAGTGGCTGATAACTAACCCTGATAGTAGCACATTATGCATGAAACCTACTGAGCACCTAACATGCACCTATGTCAAAAGCATAGATGAACTTAAGCAAGTTCATCACCAACTCTCTAACAATGAAGATGATGATACCTATTAGGAAGAGTTGGAAATCCCTGATAATTTCAAGCAGGGGCCCCTAAAGTTAAAAACTCTACCATCTAATATGGAGTATGCATTTTTAAATAATGGTAACTTGATCATAATTAATGCAACTCTTAATCCTAAACAACAAGACAAGTTGTTGTAGGTTGTCAACAAGTGGCCAATAGACTCTACTTGGTCATATCCCAAACTTATAGGAATTGATCCAAGGATATTCCAACATCACATCTACACTAACTTGGCCATGAAGGCAAGAAGGTAGCCACAAAGGTGACTAAATCCCAAATTGAAGTGGATTTTCAAGGAGGAAATAGGACAACTCCTCAAGGCAAGGTTCATCTATCTCATCAAGGATAGTGAGTGGGTTATTCCACTCATAATTGTGGCAAAAAAAGATGGCAAGTGGTAGGTCTACATCAACTTCAGGCTATTGAACATGGAAATATTTAAAGATCATTTTTCATTACCAATTTTGGACCAAGTGTTGGACACTATCTCCGAGCATTGCTATTATAGCTTCTTGGATGGTTATAGTGGCTATAACAATATCCAAATTGCACCAAAAAATTAGGCCAAAACAACATTTTATGAGTCCCTGGGGGACTTTTACATATTGTAAGATGCCATTTGGTCTATGTAACACCCCTACAACATTTCAACGCCTGGTCCTTAGTATTTTTCAACAATAGATTAGTAGTGGGATAGAAGTCTTTATTGATGACTTCTCTACCTATGAGGCTACATTTGAGTAAGCATTAAACCACCTTGAGTAGGTTTTAAAAATATGTGTTAAAATAAACCTTAGAATCAATTAGCAGAAAAGCCATCTAATGGTCTAGGAAGGCATTGTATTAGGACATAGCATTACTCAAGCAGGAATTGAGGTAGACCCTAAAAAGATAAGGATCATCCAAGGAATCACATGCTAACTAAAGATAGTTAACGGCATATGATCATTCCTTGGACATACTAGCTACTATTGGTGATTCATAAATAATTTCTCTAAGATTGCAAAGCCATTGGTTGAGCTTATGAAGAAATATGCTCCATTTATCTAGACCAAGGAGTGTGAAAATGCATACTAACTACTAAAGGAGAAACTCATATAAACTTCAATTATATAGGCATCAAACTGATCCAAATCATTTCATATAATGATAGATGCATCTAATTATGCCTTGGGAGCCATGCTTATAGAGTTAGATGATAAGAAACGTCCATATTATATCCACTATGTGAGCTAAAGCATTGTGGGTGTACAATTGAATTATACCACAACTAAGAAAGAACTAGTGAGAGTGGTGTATTATCTTGAAAATTTTAGGCACTATGTGCTTAGTTATAAAGTTTTTGTGCACACAAACCATAATGCCATATGCTTCCTAATGAATAAGCCGATGGTAAGCCCCCGTATCATATGGTGGCTTGTGATCTTGTAAAGATTCGATCTCACAATCATAGATCGAAAAGGGACTAAGAATGTGGTTGTTGAGCATCTCTCTTGGTTAAGATGGGATAATAAAGAGGAGGAGAGTCCACTCTTTTATCAATTTCCAAAAAAAATTCTCTTTATAGAAGCAATAAATGACCAAGTAACCATTGAACCAAAATGGTATGATGGCATCCTCACTTACCTTCTCACTTAAGAGATGCCATAAGATCTGAAGTTTAGGAAGAAACAATAGTTTCTTCATCGGGCAAACTATTTCATGGAAATCAACAATCACCTTTACAAGGTATGCATCAATGGCCTAGTTCACTGGTGTGTCCATGATGTAGATCAACTATGTGTTCTCCAAGATGCTCACAAAGGCTTTTTTTGAGACCACTATGTAAGGAGGAAAATGGTCATGAAAATCCTAATGATGGGATACTATTGGCCTATAATATTTAAGGACATCTACCAATTTTTCCAATCTTGTATTCACTATTAAAGAGATGGTGGGATGACAACTCAAATAAAGGGTCCTGAATAGTGGATTCAACCAGTGGAGCTCTTTGACATATGGGGCATTATCTTCATGGGTTCCATGATAGCCATGTCCAATCGAAAAGTATACATCATCATAGCAATTAACTACTACATCAAATGGGTAGAATCAGAAGCCATCACCAATTGTACATCATCCACTACTAGTAGATTTGTACAACAAAATGTTGTAAACAGGTTTGGGGTGTCATGTGCACTAATTTCTGACAATGAAACTCATTTTACAAGTGTCACTTTTTGAAAACTTATGCAACACTTGGGGGTTGAACATAAATTAACAACACCCTATCACCCCCAAGCCAATGGTCAAATAGAGTTAAATAACTAGGAGATCACAAAAATCCTAACAAGGACCATAAGAAAATGTAAGAGAGATTGGAGCACAAAACTCAACGATGACCTATGGGCCTACCACTCAACATGGAAATATGCAAAATGGTTAGGGGAATGGGATTAGCCAAGTTAATGGCTAGAGATAATGAAGTATGTACACTTGATACTCATGAAGGAAATTGGTATCATGAAATTTTAAAGTTCTTTACTACAAGGAAAGTCCCAAATAATTTAATTGCAAGTCAAAAAAGAGCTTTTTTCAAGAAAGCATGTAAATTTATGGTTAGAGATGATATATTATATAGAAAGAATTTTAGAGGGGTTTTGTTGGAATGTGTTCATAATGATCAAATTAGTCCCATCTTAGAATGATTCCATGATCATTCTAATTTATTTTATGAATCCCCTAAATCAACTATGCAACATATACTTTGATACAGATATTATTGGTCTAGTATGTATCAAGATATTACTTTAAAAATTCAAATATGTTATAAATATCAAATTCATGGACCAAAAATAAAAAAGGCTAGAGCTCCCTTAAAACTAGTAATTGTGGATGGACCATTTCAAAAATAGGATTTGGATTTCATTGGTACAATTACTCCTTCAAGAGCCAAGCATAAGTTTATTCTCACAACTGCTAATTACTTCACTAAATGGTTTAAAGAAAAATCTCTAAGAAGAAGTTCAGCATCAAATTTAATCAAATTTTTGGAAGATCAAATTTTAAGTCATTTCGATGTACCTGAAGTATTAGTATCTGATAATGGATCCACTTTTCAATCTAAAGAATTCATAACATGGGCATCAGATAAATCCATTTTCATATTTTCTTCTTCCAATTATTATCCTCAAGGAAATGGCTTAGATGAATCTACAAATAAAAAGCTTATTTCCTAGATTAAAAAATCAATGGATGGAAATTCAGGAAATTGGATTGATTATCTACAATCTACATTATGGACGAATCATATTAGGTTTAAGAAGGCTATTGGAACATCACCTTATAATTTAGTCTATGGTTTGCCTACAAGAATTACAAACAAGATTATAAGTTTGAATTCAGATTTTGTACAAAGGTATAGTAAGAAAATTGATAAAGATAGAAGTTTTATGACCTTGCTCATCAAGAGAGGAGCTGAGATAGATAGAGCAAAGAATAATTTATTAAAAAGTACATCTCAAGTCAAAAGATGGATCGATAAAAAGGCTTTGAAAAGAACTTTTTGAATAGGAGACATTGTCTTGCTATGGAATATGAAGAAACTAAATAAATTCACGTCAACACACGTCAACATGGACTAGTCCATTTCATATTACAAAATAATTATTTGAAAATACTTATAAATTATCAACACTAGATGAAATAAAATTGCAATTTCCATATAACATTTTACATATAAAACATTATTTTGGATAGCTACCCATGACTTAAATATCTTTATACAAATTAATATATGTACATAGTATAATTATATATATATATATGTAATTATAATGATGTTGAATATATATAGTAATAAATCATAAAATTTTGTATATAGGAATTATTAGGTATGCACTTGGTAGTACCATATATTAGATTAATGTCATGTTTAACCATGACATATATGTTCTATCTATATGGTTAGGTAAGCTTATTTAGTATTTTAAAATAAAATAAAATAAAATCTAACATATGTTCATGTTAAGTATAAGTTGAAAGATATTTAATTAAAAATATTAGTTGAATTATTAAATTTATATTACCTTAAGTAAGAATTACTTAAGATGAGTGAAGTGGAAGTGGTGGTTAATTAGTTATTTAGTGGGAAGTAATTCCAGCAACCGAATGGTAAAATTCAAATTGGCATACATATAATGATTAGAAAGAAATTAATATGGACAAAAGTAACAATGTTGGTTAGCAAGATTTGGTGGAAATTCCAAATTTATTTACTACTATAAGAAGAGACATGGATTGCTTAAGATTACATCATTTTCCAATTCAAAGTGTGAGTAAAGAAAGCTATCAAAGAGTGTAGGTTTGAGAAAAAATGGTTCTTGGTTAGAGAGCAATGAAAATACCATTTATTCCATATGTAATGGGATGCTACCTAGAACATGTTCTAAGAGCTTAGTGCAAAGAAAAAGCCCATGGAGAATCAAGAGAAAGTCCATTCCTACTTTGGCTTTGTGATGAGTTCATATTTCTTACTAGTGGACCTTCTATAGAGGCCAATGTTTGGGGTAGATTTCATGAATGTGATAGTCAAGTAGAAAATCAAAAAAAAAATACTAACCAAAATGATTCTTGGGAAAAGGCATTTGTATCACAAGATACAAAAGTATCTAATTTGGATAGGCCTCAAGAATTAGCAAAAGAGGTAGATGCAAAGGAAACAAGAATAGTTGAAGAAAGCAAGGATGAAGACAATGCATTAGCTATAACTGAAATAGTGTATGAAAGGATTCAAGACAAGAGGATTCCCAAGAAAGTTATTTTAACTATCCACTTCCCATCCATTGAATAGTTTGTATAAAGTCTTAATCTACAGTTCTTTAAGTTTTTATTAGGGGTGAAGTTTTTATTTCATTAAACCTTAATTTTAATGAGAGTTTTCCTCAAAAAAAATATTTTTACTTTTCTATGTAAATATGTTTTTAATAAAATTATTATGCAAAGGAGGGGGTTAAGAAATGTTGATAAATTTCTTGACATTTTATGGAGATGTGTTGGTTTATTTGATACTTAATTTAGTTCACAAATTTTAAAATATATATATATATATAATAATAAAAATAATAAGCAAAGGAAAGCCAACTGAAAAATATATTTTATGAGCATGAAATGTCACATATTGCGATTATTGTAAAGAAATTTAAAAATTATCAAGTAGCAATAGGATGAAAACCCAATGCTTGCAAATTTGTTGTTCAAGGAAAATAACTAGAAAGTTTTATAACTACATAATGTCAACAAAATTAGTAGATAAGAGATTCAAAAATCCTTAGTTTCAAATTATATAGGGGTACAACAAGATAGTTTACTAATTTTTATACAGAACTTACATCTTCAAACCAAGAGCACATGAAACTAAGAGGAGGGTCTTGGCAAAATGCCAAGATATATTACCATGCATGGTTGATGGTTCACCATTAAAACAATGGTTTTCTCTACATTTTTTTTGAAGGCAAAGGAAGATTGCATAAAAGGATCACCAAGAAATAATAAAAACTATTCATAATGCAAGAAAGAAGGTGAAAGACAAAACAACATGATGGTAATTCCATGAAAAATGGTAGAAACACTACAGTCAATATCAATGATAAACCCATTTACTAGTAGATATAAACAAATAAAAACATGTAAACCAATGCCCCACATGATGAATGTATGGTGTTTTTTCTAATTGGCTTGGTTGCCCCTCACATCATTTTCAATCACCAGCACCTACAGATGGTTTTGATTTAACATTCCATTTCTTGGTTTGTCTAACAAAGCCACTGATCCTACATGGGCTTTGATCCATCTAAGAAAATGTCTTTTTCCAACTTAGAAAATTTTGGGGCATTTTTCCTAAAATCATGCAGAAGACAAAGAATGGAAAATTGTATTGGTAGGACAGAATGATGAGTGTAGTGGCTAGTTAGGCTCAAGCTTAGGTAAAGGTGTAGGCAAACAAGGTGTGGAAACATCTCAAACCTTAGGGCTAGGAGGCATTGCAATGTGTCAAGGATTTCAATAGAGTTAGAACAGTAACCATTGGAAGACCAAATTTACATTTTACTCCTATAATCACAGCCTTGATGATTGATGCATCAATATTTGAGCTTTTCTATTAAGCAAATCTTCCACAAGTATAGCTACTACATCGATCAAGCTCCATTTGAAACTACTACTTCAAAATTCCAACAAAATTAATGGCATCAAAGGTGAAAGATAAGAGCCATGTAGCCAAGCATTAAACCTTTGTTATATTAATCATGAATGAATTTAAAGGAAAAAGAAAGAAGTGGTTTTATTTCTTGATGCTCAAGAAAAATAAATAATCAAAACATAAGATTATAGTTTGAGCTTAGATAATTTAAATTTAATGAAATGGGAAAGTGACATTTTAAAAAAGAAACACGACATAGGAGAGAAATTTATGGGATATTTATTCAAGTATGGGACATTTGGCTATTATTCCTTTTAGGGAAGTTGTAACTTCCTATGTTGGTTAAACCAACACTTTCAGATATTTTTAGTTTATTTTACTTTTTTTTACATCATCAAGGAGACACATGTCAATTTTGGCTTACTTTTTTCATAACTTATTGTAGAAGTTATAACTTTCCAATGAGTTATGAGTAAATGCCTTAGATATTTGTAACCCACCTTGTTATGATGAATGTAACTACCTTGAAGCACTATAAAAAGGCTTCANCACCACTTTGTTTTAATCCTGTGAGTTCATTCTTTTCTATTTTGTATTAGCTGCTTAGCTAGTGGTTTAGGTGGTATCATGCTTGGCATTTAAATTTGGGATTTTAAATTGCTTTTATAGTTCTTTGTTGCATGATAGTAGACTCCTATTAAGATTTGCCATAGAAGAGCTCATGTTGTAAAGCCTCAAGAGAAATTTAATAGAGAAGTTTATTATTATGCAATGTTTGAGGTTTCTATTAGGATTTTTGTAAGAGTGCTTCTGTTATAGACAAGCTAGTTGAGCAATTCAATAATCTAGAGGGTTCAAAAATCTTTGGTATTTTTATAAGAGTAAAATAGCTTTTTGATTTTTAAAGTATATCCCCTTGGTATTTCAATCAGAAATTGTCAAATCTTTGAAAGATCTATTGTATGCAATCATTGGCAACTATTATCTAGCCAAAATAGAGACTCATACGTGGTAGTTTACGTAGCAATTTTTGGTAGTATAGTAGGATTGTCTTTAAGAAATTGCTTGTTTGAGCCTAGAAAGTTTTAACAATTCATAGATATTGAATTAGGAATAACTTTATTATGAAGTGTTTCCTTATATTAATTTACCTTGCTTAAATATTTCAAATTCTTACACAAATTTTCTTTCTTTTCTTTCTCCTTCCATTGAATATTTCTAGTTTTCTTATGGAACTTTCTCTCTCTAGGAGAAATTAGGAGTAGATTAGTAGAGTTATGCTCAAATTGTTTTTTCAAAATTTTATTTGTTATAAGTAGGTATTATAAGTATTGTATAAACTAAGTGATTGAACAAAATAGAAATCTTCAACAACTCACAGTATTTTACAAAGTTGGCCGAATCTCTTTCATGATAGCAGATTATAGTTTTATATGCAACCCAACTATTTCAACATTCACAACAGCAAAAACATACTCACATTTAACTACTAAGTCTATTTGGAAGTATCTAGGCCTTGGTGTTTCCAGAGACCAATGAGCACCTAAACCTTGTTCGAGGCACTCATTGGCAGTCACATCCCAAACAATCACCAACAGAAAGATAGTAGAATCAAGTGTTTGGATATGAATAATATCCCTAGATTTAAGGGAGGATATAACTCAGATCCACAGAGCCATCTTTAATCCTTTCATGATGCTTGTGCCTTACAAAACATAGAAAATAACTAGTAAAAATGTAAGCTATTTTCCAAGACATTCATAAAATAAATGATAAGCTGGTACTGCTCCTTGGAGCTAGAATCAATTTGTAGATGGAGTATGATACTTGAGTTGTTTAATGAAAAATATCACATGTAATCTAGAGTGTCCAATTTGAGAAAGAAAATCCAAGGCTGGTAATAATGAATACATGAACCCTTGCATGCAGCCATGGGCAAGTATTATTCCCTTTTGCATAGATGTCTTGGCCATGATTATTCTCAATGGGAGCAACTTCACCATATCATAGATGGGCTCTGATCTGAAATGAGGAGAACTCTTGGGATCTATGCCCAAGGAAGATTGTCAAAACTAAGAGTCCATCATATTCAAAGGTTGATTAAGTAGGTTGCAAAAGAAGAAGGTGAGTTGAGAAAATGGAAAATTGCTAAGGAGTATAACTGGGATCCTTCCATCAAAAAAAAGGAAGGTTTGATTCTATGATAGTGAGGGGGAAGCATCACTTGATAAGGTGGTGTAGCGAAAAACCTTTCCAATTCAAAAATTTTTATCTAATATTTTGGTTAAGGTTGTTAAAATGTGGGAATCTTTGGATGAAAAATTTCAAACTGCTCTAAAAATTACAAATGAATCCAAAAAACAAGGTAGTGATCATGACTACGGGAGAAGGAAAGAAGTTGAATGTGCATACCAAAGGGGTAAGGGTAAGGCTGTAGTAGTAGAGGAGGTTGTGAAGTCAGAATTAGATGATGATGGTGGGTGTAACATCTGCCAATATGAACATCCCAAGGAATGTTTCCTTGTTGTGTCACACTTATGTGAATCTAGGGTGTATGCTCTGAATCCTAGACTAGCACAAAGGTAAGCATCCAAAAGGTTACCGTATCCTCAAGGCAACCTAAGGTAGTTTCATGACAAACTTAAGCTTATTATCCAAGTGGATCTCCACCACAATCATATGAGTAGTATCAGTAGTGAAAACATCCACAATTATGGGGGATGCTGCCACCAAGGCAGTAGTACCCTTACAGGCAACTAGATTCATATGGGTACTATGTTTAGCAACCAATGTCTCCACATGACTCTTCTAGTAACACATATTTTTAGAATTACTACTACCCTCCATAGTATTTCAAAACTCATTCTCCATCTCTTAGAGGGAAAACCCCATATCTCTATCATCCTCCTCATCCTTTAGCATAGGTTCCTCTACCCTACTGCTTGCTCCATCCATGCAATGTGAAATTCCTATGTAGCCATAGCAACATAATGCTACCAAGGTTGTTAACTTACAACTAGCTTCCTAGCTAAGTGGTTCATAAGCCAAATCCCATAAAAGATCATTCTTCCAATCCAATAGCCTTACAAAACCTTCACCTACTTATGCAGCTAGTCAACCTACATCTCCTTCATCCTCTACATCCATTCCTTTGGAAAGTCCTTCAAACCAAATACCTCCCAATATCTACATAGTCATGTTAATCTAGGTTCTATCTAATTGGATCAAGGCTAGTAACGTTCCTAGAAAAAGAGTTGATCATAGAAGTTCTCTAATCTACTTACATATTGCTAGGAATGAGCCATGCAAAGCTCTTCTTGATTCAATTTTTGGAGTTAATTTGATTTCCCATGAAATGTACAATGCTTGGAACTTTCCTTCTCTCAATAAGAGTAACATCCATTTACAATTAGCATATCAGTCCATCACTATTCCCTTGGGACTAATGGAGGACATTATGATCACTTTCTATGGGTGGTCATATCCTACCAATTTCTTGGTAATCAAAGTTGACAATTATAAGGGGGACTTCCTAATCATTATGGGAAGGACTTGGTTGAGAACTATTGATGCACAAATGGGCATTAGAGATCTTTCCCTTAAGAACTTTAAGGAAAATGTATTCAAAAAGATAAAGAAGAAGTAAGTTCCACACATCACGTATAATAATATAGGGTGTAACTATATGTAAAAACTTTGGTCTATTAAAAGCACATCAATCAAAGCATGCAGACTGTGTGCAGATGAATCCAAAATCCACAAGTGCCTATACATGGTAGCCACAAACCAAGGGGACACCCAGTGGCTAACAGTCAATTTTGAAAGTAGCAGACTTTGTATGGAACCTACTATAAGAGCTTAACTTGTGTCTGTGTTGAAGGCATGAATGAACTAGGGCAAGTTCATTACCAACTCTTTGATGATGAATCTGATGATACCAATTAGGAACAGTTGGAAATCCCTAATAGTTTTAAACAAGATTCCTTAACATTGAAAACTCTACCTACATGCATGAAATATGCATTTCTAAAAAATGGCAAGTCAGTGATAATTAATGCCAAACTTGCTCCTGAGAAAAAAAGGATGCTACTAAATGTGGTCAATAAATGGCCAACATTCTTTACTTGTTCATATCCTAAACTGATAGGTATTGATCCTAGGATATGCCAACATCACATCTATACTAATCCAACCATAAAGCCAAAGAGGCAACTGCAGCAGTGGCTAAACCCCAAATTAATATAGATTGTCAAAGTAGAAATTCAATAACTCCTCAAGGTAAGGTTCATCTATCTAATTGTGGATAGTAAGTGGGTTAGCCCACTTGTAATTGTACCAACAAAAGATGGCAAATGGTAGGTCTAAATTGATTTTAGGCTATTGAACATGGTGGCATTTAAAGATCATTTTCCATTGACATTTGTGGACTAGGTATTGGACACTATTTTTGAGCATTGCTATCATAGCTTACTGGATGGTTATAGTGGCTATAACCAAATTCAAATCATAACTGAGGATCAAGCCAAAGCAACATTTATAAATCCCTAGGGAACTTTTGCATATCATAAGATGCCCTTTGGTCTGTGCAATGCCCTTGCAACTTTCCAATGCTTGGTCCTAAGCATTTTTAGGTAGCAGATTGCTAGTGGGGTGGAAGTATTCATGGATGAATTCTCCACTTATGGTACTACATTTAAGAAATCCTTGGACCACCTTAAGAAAGTGCTTAAAAGGTGTGTGGAGACTAATCTTTAGCTCAATTGGAAAAAGAGCCATCTCATGGTCTTGAAGGATATTGTGTTGGGGCACAAAATTTCTCAAGCAGAGATTGAGGTGGACCCTAAAAAGATTTGGGTCATCCAAGGAATAAACCATCAACCATAAACAATTAAATATGTCCATTCATTCCTTGGACACACTATCTACTACTAGTGATTCATAGAGAATTTCTCTAAGATCACAAAATTTTTGGTTGAGATTACAAAGAAAGATGCTTTGTTCATACGGACTAAGGAATATGAAAAGGCATTCCAGCAACTTAAGGAGAATATTGTAGAGGCTCCAATTCTATGAGCACTTGATTGGTCTTGTTCATTTCACATCATGAAGCATGTATCAAACTATTCCTTGGGAGCTATCCTTACACAATTGGATGATCAAAAACATCCATATTACATCCAATACGCAAGCCAAAGCATTATGGGTGCACAAATCAATTACACCATAATGAAGAAAGAGATAATGACAATGGTGTATTCTTTGTAGAATTTTAGGTACTATGTGCTTGCATATAAGGTGTTTATACATACTGACTATAGTGCCATTTGGTTGCTAATGAATAAACCAATGATGAGCCCCCATGTCATATGATGGTTGGTGATCTTGCAAGAGTTCGATCTCATAATCGTAGATTAAAAGGGAACTGAGAATGTGGTTGCTAATCACTTATCTTTGTTGTGATGGGAAAAAAAAGAGAATGAGAGTCCACTCTTTGATTAATTTCCTAATGAATTTCTCTTTTTTGATGCAATAAATGAACAAGTACTCATTTAATTAAAATCATATGATGGAATCCTCACTTATCTTCTTACTTAAGAGATGCCACAAGAGTTAGACCACTGGACGAAACAATAGCTTCTTCATTAGGCCAAACACATCATGGAGATTAACAAATACCTTTACAAGATTGCACAAATGACCTAGTTCATTGGTATGTTCTTGATGTTGACCAACTACCTATTCTCCAAGATGCTCATGAGGGTCCTTCTAGGGGCCACTATGTAGGTAGATACATGGCCATTAAAATCCTAATCACAAGGTACTATTGGCCAACAATCTTCAGGGATGCCCACTAATTCGTCTACTCTTGTGAACATTATCAATGAGACAATGGGATGAACATTTGAATGGAGAGATCTCACTAGGGGATCAAACCACTAGAACCCTTCAACATCTAGGGCATAGACTTCATGGATCCCATCATATCCATGTCAAATGAAAAGGTGTACATAATAGTCATTGTTGACTATTATACAAAATGGGTAGAAGCAGTAGCTATCATCGACTGTACATCATCCACTACTGCATAGTTTGTAAAACAAAATGTTGTAAATAGGTTTGGAGTACCATGTGCACTAATTTCTAATAATGGTACTCATTTTACAAGTGCTACCTTTTGCAAGTTCATGCAATACTTGGAATTTGAGCATAAATTAACACCCTACCACCCCCAAGCCAATGGTTAAGCAAAGGTTACCAATAGAAAGATCATGAAAATTTTAACAAGAACAATTAGCAAATATAGAAGAGACTAGAGCAAAAAACTTAATGATGCCCTCTGGGCATACTACTCAACATGGAAACTCCCTATAAGCTACTTTCCCTATGAGCTAGTGTGTGGAAAATTACCAACTCTACCAATTCGGTCTAAGCACTGTACACTTTCAACAACTTATAACCTTGAACTTGACTTGAGCCTAGCATAAAAAGAGAGATTAATCAACCTTAACATGCTAGATGAGAATTGATTGATGGTCCTATTCTTGAATGAATTTCACAAAGCATTCAGTAAATAACACCATGACCTTAAGATAAGGAAAGATAAATTTCAATTTGAAGACAAGGTTCTCTACTAGAACCCCAAACATGTACCTTAATGAACTAAGTTCTAGACATAGTAGGAAGGGCCTTACATCATTCATGAAACTTTTCCTTTTAGGGGCCATGTTAATTTACAAACTTGAGAGCCCAAACAAAAAGTAGCTGGTCAACACACAATAAGTCAAACCTTTCCATGAGCCCATGCAAGCTAGTGCAATCAACACCTCATTGAATGGGCAACCATGCTCAATCTTTTAGATCTTATCCTTTCAACTTAGTTATGGAGGAGATGGCCATCCATGATAACTATATAAATGGCTCCTCGGTTTTTCTACTTTGTTTCATTTTTATACATTTTTATTCCACACTTGCTTTTTTTTATACCATTTTTGTTTTACACTTTGTTATTCTTTCAAATTTTTATTTTACAACAACATTAGCATGCTTTATTTTTCTTGAATATTTTACAATTTCTTGTATAATTTACTTTATTTTGGTGTGAATTTTTCTTGCCTTCTAATAAAAAGTGCTTTATTACCAACAAGACTTAGTGATGATGTAGTCAAAACCAAGAAAATCATAAAGTTGATGTAGTGAGTTCACGTCATCCACCCACCCATCAACTCTATGATTTTCCTAGTTTTGAAAATATGAGGTCCTTTCTTCATTAATAAAACTTTAACAAACTTATGACCTTGGTAGTTTTCAAACTTAAAAAATATTCAAAGGTTTAAAAATGGTGTGACATCAAGGGGATTCAATACTCTTTGTGCCTCTCTACTTGCTTGAGTGCATGTGTGTTTTCATGGATTTCTTACCATTCCATGTCGACTAATAATAGAAAGTTGAATAATCCTTTGCATGTTGTGGTTTTCATACAAAAAAATCATAAAAAATATAAAAAATTTTAAAACAAACATGATGGGAATTCAAAGCACATTCTTTAGACAAAATAAATGAGCTACAATCACTGATTATGAAACTAGAAAGACATGTTACCCATGCTTGAAGATCCCCTCTAAGTAAGGTCCTTTCTCACTTCTTGCTTATCTATTCTTCTCAAATAAGGAACAATGGTTATTTGTGGCAACATTCTTATGTCTTCAGGGGTGGACCAATCCTAGAGTGGTGATGCAAAGTTACTAAAAGTGGATGGTTTTGATCTAGACTAAGGTTGCACTTTATCGAGTCATTTAACCATGAAATTCACAAGGAACTTCATGTGATCATGATTGGAACAACCATTCCATTCTCTATCTCATCCATTAATGCTCTCCATAATTCACCTCACTACTAGTTTTCATGTTTTTGTTTAATCTCTTAGTTTGATGTGTTGAAATTCTTAGGCAAATTCTTTAGGATTTGGTCCTAACTTTTTGTAACCATTAATCAACTATGGGACTCACAGACTTCTTAGTTAAGATTATACAAGGGCAAAAAGGGCATAAGCCTACTATAAGGAGGACCCACTTGAAGAGCTCTTGGTTTGACTAGTTAAGTTCCTTATCCTTATACATTTTGGTAATCAAATATTTTACATTCCCTATCAATTGCATCTAAATGTGTTCTCTTTAAGGCATTTCTCCAATCATTCTCTCTCTCTCTCTCTTTGGCACTTTTAAACCCTCTTCATGTATTTCATTTTGTTCTTGGCTTTCTATTCTTTCATTTGACTCTGATTTCATTCAAATACTCCTTGTATTTTTTTGAATTTTGACTTGGGAAAGGGTGGTTAATAGCCACGTCAACTAGGCCCTATCAACAAGGCTTAGTCAACACATGGCAAAAAATCTATAAATAGTGCTCACCACTTAGGAATTTTTTGCCATTTTCTTGAAACGTAAGGGGAGTTTTTGCAATATTTCAAAGCTCAAAATCTTCCAAAGCCCATAACTTATCATTTTTTCAACTCACCCCATTCTTTAGCCCTATAGCTTTCAAAGGTATGCTTTACATTGTGGGGCCACAAACCTTAGGTTTTTTATAGAAAATTTTTTATAATTTTTATAACTCCTCCATGGGTTTAATGAATAAAATAATATTAAATAAACAACCTATGAGAGTTAAATCCATCCAACACACTCCATTAACCTATGTAATCAAATAATAATATTAATATAATCAAACCAACCATGATCACAACTTAAGCAAGTGCAACTACCCTAAGAGATAAGGTATTCCAAATGTTTCAAAGTTACACATTAAGGGCTAATCCTTGGTCATGTTGTGATTATAGATGGCACCTAGACTGAAATGTCCACAAGAAGGAGGACCATCTCAACTAAGGGACAAACAACCAAGAGCTGGAAGGGAGTAGCAAGAGCAAGCCTAAGATAAGATAGTAGAAACTAATGCAACAAGACCTCTTCAGGAGAAGCCCAAAGTGAAATTTTTTTAACAGATTCTGGAGGAAGTAGTAGTAATAGAAAAATCCCTTCAAGATGAGGTGCTAGAACCAGTGCCAAGAATTGAGGTCATATTAACTCAAGCCTCATGACATCCAACATTCAATTCTCTAAGAATTAAACTTTTGATCATTCTTAGAACATGCTCTAGTAGAAGTCAAGACATAGTTGTAGAACTCTGCCATGTGGCCAATCATAACTTCTAGTGAAAAGTGGTACATGAAAGAGATATATCTCTTCTAGTATAGTAGCAAAAGAGAGAGCCACTATGAAGATCAAGAACATTTAGGTGTCCTACTCAATGGAAGCTATTGCACAGGGCCTAGGGTTGCTTGATATTGGAAAAAATTTGATAGAGATCTCTACACAAGCATACTTGAAGGAAAAGAAGGAGTGGACCTAGTGATGCTATGGAGTGAACCATGAGGAGTATGACACACTCACCCTAATGGAGTGTGTATATTTCAAGATAGTGGCCTATCACCTCAATCCAATAGTGAGGCCCAGTAAGGTGTTTACCTTCTCTGCTCGTGCATATGCTACTTTGAGTGAAAAATTTCTTGTGAGCCTTCCACAACTAATCTATCTAGAGGTACAAAAGAAATTTAAGTAAAATGAATGTGGAAGAAAGATCCTACCCTTTCCCTACCTTAATAGAAAATTATGCAAAAGGAAAAGAATAGTTCACTATGCCAACGATACATTCTAACATACTCCTTCTTGTAACGACGGAAAACGTCGGCAGCTGGAAATACCGACCGAAATTCCGTGTACACAGCTTTAACCACGGATCCGCGCGAGGGCTAAGCTAGAAAAAATGAATCCGCGGTGCCCTGAACGGTCTTGTCGATCAGACAGGGACTTACGGGTCAGCAAAAGCGATGATGATTATGGATTTTTGTGTGCCATGATTTGGTGCGAGAGATCGCAAAATGGGAGGACAACGACGTAGATGGATCGCTACGAAGATAATGCCAAAACGCCGAAAAGATGCTAATCGGAAGAGAAAAAACATGTACGTCACAAACATCAAAGATCTATGTTTCAATGTTGGATCGGATGTATGCTTGTGTGTATGTTACGTTACAACGTTACAATGGGAGGAAACCCCCAACAACTGGATACAAAATGAGCACAAAACAACAAGAAAACTGTCTGGACAGAAGTCTGATCTACCTTGTAGGCCAAAGCTTAGGTGCAGGAATGGTCAAGCTCTGAATTCTGTCGATCTTTTGAACGATAGAACCTGCTAACTGGGCGAGAGGACTCTGCAATTCCCGTTCTGCTTCTTTGCTTCGGGTAGATCTGCTGTTAGGGCTCAGGAGTGCTGTGTTCTGTTTCTGCTAAAGGATGATGTTTGCAGCGATTACCAAAGGTTGCTCTTGTTTCTCTGTTCAAGGCGATAAGTGTTCCCTTGCTCAGAAAATGCTCTTGTCCTCTTGATCTACTGCCAACAAAAAGCGATAAATGCTCTGGTGCTCTGGTTTGTTAACTTGTCAACTCGCCAATTCCCCCAATCTCCCCTTTTTGTATATTTGTCAGCCGGGGTATTTATAGGCCGCTACACGCGCAACCCTGATGATGTGGGCCCGAATGTCGCGGATCCTGTTGACGCGATTCTTTTAAGTCGAACTGCGACTACGCACAACACGCTTGTTTGCGTGCTGTGCGTGTAAAGAGTAGGCCCATGATAGGCGTGTCTCGGCTGCGTTTGCGCTCATTCGCGTTGTGTTGCGTGTATGAGCGCAACCTAGGTGTAACAACAACGCGCTTACGTGCATCACGCAACTGTGCGTGACGCAGCGTAAATGTAACATACACTCTCCACGTAGCTACGCGCGGTGGAGTGTAATCAAAGTGTCACATATGCTCATCACGTAGCTGTGCGTGACGAAGCGTAATGAGCGCGTGCCTGCATTCTGACCTACGCACGAGCACGCATCGCCGCGTAACGCGCGTAAAGATCAGTTGTTTAAGCGTTGCGAGAACAAGTGCCAACCCGTCGTGTTTCTCTGGATTTTGCTTTTAACTGTCCTGGAGCTTATTACGCTCATTACGCTGCCGTGCGTGATGGAGCGTAAACTTGTCCTTAGACAAATTTGCCTTTAACTGTCTTGGTCTTGGAGCTTATTACGCTCATTACGCTGCTGTGCATGATGGAGCGTAAACTTGTCCTTGAACGAATTCGCCTTTAACTATTTTGGAGCTTATTAC
>MNCI01021749.1:148924-212316 GCA_015680685.1 Gnetum montanum
GAAGGCCCCCACCCCCCGGTTTGGGACGTGGGGTTAGCTGCTGCCTGCTGCAGGGCATAATGATAAGTGTAGCGAGGAAGCACCCGTGAAAATTGCACCGCTGGTGCTGGCGGGGGTTGTGCATTGTAAACTGTATACGTTTGCTGTTCTACTTGCAGGGTTAGCCCAGTGACTCGTCGCAGGGTTGACCCAGTGACTCATTGCAGGGTACTGGACAAAGGTTTGTGGGGGTACGGTTGTAGTATGCTGCTGAGTTGGCGGGGGCGGGAACACCTCAGGGCGAGTTGATGGTATAGTGTGAGTCCGCACGTGAGGGATGAAATGGGGGATGGTGGCCACCAGGCCGACCGTCGAAATGTTAATTATATGCTGCACCGGGATCACCCCCGCGTTATGCTGCAGCTGCATTTGCAACCCAGAAGGTTGTGCGTTTGCCTGGTGGGGAACAAGGATGTGCGTCTGCGTGGTCATGGCCGAGTCCAGAGAAGCCGCTCCTCCGTTGAAAGGGAACAACAGATTCACGTATGTGTGAGACGTCAAGGTATGGAACGAATGTTCCGACATGGCCGTAAATTCGTCCTCTGCTTCTGCTTCTTCCTCATGCTCGGGCTCTACCGCAGGTTGTGAGGCCTGGCCTCTAGCCATGATCAGCTGGGAGATGAGTTCGTTTTGGTGCTCGGTCAAGGGGATTATATCGTAGGCCGTTGGCTTGAAATCGTAACCCCCTCGATGGAGCGCCTCAAAGTTTCGTTTTGCCTCAAGCTCGGCTCGGCTGAGAGCCAACCTCGCTTGGATCTTGACGCAAATGAAGTTGTAGTCTTTAGGGGTTATGACCGTGAAGATAGGATCTTTCCCCTGAAGCCTTAATGAACGGCGCAAGGGTCCCTGAGGACCGGTTGCACCGGGGGCTAGCCCTGTGGTCACCGTCGGGTTCACAGGCGCGACACCCAGATCGAGGGTAACCATGGTGGTTGTGGCTGTTGTGTTTGAATAGTAAGAATCCATGGATCAATGATGAAAAACGCCTGAAAGTCGAATCTAAATGGAAGAAAAGTTGGCAAACAGCACAAAAGGCTTTCTACCCTGCCGGATTTCAAAGAAATCATCTTTGCGACCGATCTACACCACACGATTGACGTTAGACCTCCCTAGAGGTATTACGTCTACGGCCTAGGGTGTAGATCTCTAAACAGGGTTACCCGAAATATTCGAATCGGAGCCTGAAGACCCTCCTTCTAGTGCCAGAAAACTGTAACGACGGAAAACGTCTGCAGCTGGAAATACTGACCGAAATTCCGTGTACACAGCTTTAACCACGGATCCGCGCGAGGGCTAAGCTGGAAAAACGAATCCGCGGTGCCCTGAACGGTCTTGTCGATCAGACAGGGACTTACGGGTCAGTAAAAGCGATGATGATTATGGATTTTTGCGTGCCGTGATTTGGTGCGAGAGATCGTAAAACGGGAAGACAACGACGTAGATGGATCGCTACGAAGATAACGCCAAAACGCCGAAAAGATGCTAATCGGGAGAGAAAAAAAAACGTGTACGTCGCAAAGATCAAAGATCTATGTTTCAATGCTGGATCGGATGTATGCTTGTGTGTATATTACGTTACAATGGGAGAAAACCCCCAACAACTGGATACAAAATGAGCACAAAACAACAAGAAAACTGTCTGGACAGAAGTCTGATCTACCTTGTAGGCTCAAAGCTTAGGTGCAGGAATGGTCAAGCTCTGAAGTCTGTCGATCTTTTGAACGATAGAACCTGCTAACTGGGCGAGACGACTCCGCAATTCCCGTTCTGCTTCCTTGCTTCAGGTAGATCTGCTGTTAAGGCTCAGGCTTGCTGTGTTCTGTTTTTGCTAAAGGATGATGTTTTCAGCGATTACCAAAGGTTGCTCTTGTTTCTCTATTCAAGGCGATAAGTGTTCCCTTGCTCAGAAAATGCTCTTGTCCTCTGATCTGCTGCCAACAAAAGCGATGAGTGCTCTATTGCTCTGGTGCTCTGGTTTGTTAACTTCTCCCCTTGCCAACCTTCCCTCTCCCCCTTTTTGTATATTTGTCAGCTAGGGTATTTATAGGCCGTGACACGCGCAACCCTGATGATGTGGGCCCGAATGTTGCGGATCCTGTTGACGCGATTCTTTTAAGTCGAACTGCGACTACGCACAACACGCTCGTTTGCGTGTTGTGCGTGTAAAGACCAGGCCCATGATAGGCGTGTCTCGGCTGCGTTTGCGCTTATTCGCGTTGTGTTGCGTGTATGAGCGCAACCTAGGTGTAACAACAACGTGCTTACGCGCATCACGCAACTGTGCGTGATGCAGCGTAAATATAACATACACTCTCCACGCAGCTACGCGCGGTGGAGTGTAATCAAAGTGTCACATACACTCATCACGCAGCTGTGCGTGACGAAGCGTAATGAGCGCGTGCCTGCATTCTGACCTACGCACGAGCATGCATCGCCACGTAACGCGCGTAAAGATCAGTTGTTTAAGCGTTGCGAGAACAAGTGCCAACCTGTCGTGTTTCTCTGGATTTTGCTTTTAACTGTCCTGGAGCTTATTATGCTCATTACGCTGCCGTGCGTGATGGAGCGTAAACTTGTCCTTAGACAAATTTGCCTTTAACTGTCTTGGTCTTGGAGCTTATTATGCTCATTACGCTACTGTGCGTGATGGAGCGTAAACTTGTCCTTGAACGAATTCGCCTTTAACTGTTTTGGAGCTTATTACACTCATTACGCTGCCGTGCGTGATGGAGCGTAAACATGTCCTTAGACAAATTTGCCCTTAACTGTCTTGGTCTTGGAGCTTATTATGCTCATTACGCTACTGTGCGTGATGGAGCGTAAACTTGTCCTTAGACAAATTTGAGGCGCGTTCTCGCTCAAATTACGAATCTTCGCCTGAGGTCGACCCGTAATTTTCACGGTGTTTCACTTCTCCCTCTTGGGAAAAAATTATGAAGGACAAGATCCTTACCACAACTAATGAAGAGGAGAAACAACCACAACCTCCACTACCCACTCACAAAACAACGTTGGAGTCCCACGTTGCCCTTGAATAAATGATTGAGATCTAAGAGAAGCTCTTGCATGAGCAGGAGTAGTAAGCAAGAATGAGTGGTGGCAATCCATATGTGTATTACCCAGCAATCAATCACCTTAATGAAGTGGCTTGAACCATCATCCAAATGGAGGAATGTGGACCAATCTTTTTAGCCCAAAAAATGCAACTACCTACAAGATCGAATCTTAGCACCCAAGAGGTAATGGTCTCTCTCTCAAAACAATAGCAATTCCAAGACATATCTGGGAATGCTGCTACTTTCTCTATGCCTCTAGAGGAGGTCAAGGAGGCAACTATCTTGGTGATGCAGCACCATGGGTGGGAGATAGTAGAAGAGGTGTTTGCTAATAGAATTGTTAAGGCATTAAATGCATCTACAATGTCTGTACCAAACATTTTTGCACTCTAAGCTATGCATACATCTGCAAGAATAATTAGTAGTAAATTAAGTGTAGCCCAGCATGAAGAGTTACTAGACTAACTAGTAGGAATCGAGCAATTGATTCTGGATGTCTTTGACCTTTGGGATACAACCAATGCAGCCTGAACAGAGCTGCTAAAAGGAAGGGACAAATGCATTATCATGGATGGGTAACTTGAAATAGCCCAAGCTCAAAACCAATACTTGGCTATAGAGATTGCTGAATTAAGAGCCCTCCTTGTTGATCCTACACTTCTTAGCCCTACTCTAACCTATGATGAAGCTTTTCAATAACTTTAGGAAGAGCTCAAGAAGGCTAAGGATGCAAAAGAGATGGTAATTTTTGATCAATCCTTGATTGATGTCATCATGTACAATATCCAAAAGGCCTTACAACAAACTTGCTAGGAGAATATCACCTTGACCGTAGAGAACCATCACCTATGCAATGTTGATGTACAAAAGTAGAAAATGCAAGATTTCATCCATCAATAGCAAAAGAAACTAGCTAGAGTAAACACTGAACTAAGAAGATTGGTAGCCAAAAGTAAAAATCTCTCCATAGAGGAAGTCCAAGCCCTTCACCAGAAATCTACAATAGAGGAAGCTACCTAAAAAATTTAGGCTCTCCAATTTGAGAGAGTCAAAAATCACTATAGAGATCAAGTTGGTCTCTAGAAAGAAATCAATGAAAAACATATTTAGATGATGAAGGCAAAAGTTAATGAGGCCCTCCAGTAGCTTAAGGAAGGAGAAGATGTATAGTAGCCTATCTTTGATGGGCTCAATGACTATAAAAAGATAGAGATCTACATGAGGAATCTACAAATCAAGGAGATGATGGAGTACATGGAGCATTCCAGTCTTCATTATGAAAATCTAGCAATGCTAACTGCTAGACAACCATAGTCTAAATTGGAGACATTGTCCTCCCTTTTTGTAAGGGACATTGTCCTCCCTTTTTTCACTCAAGGATGAGTCTTCATTCAATCATGGGGGCATGATGAGTCATGTCTAAGGTCACATCAATGCGACCCTGTCGACGTGGGATTTACATGGCCTCGTCAACATAGTGTCTATTTTTGCTTATAAATATGTGCTCACCTGTTGTGTTTATGGCATCTTTTATCATACTTTTAGTAGAGCTCTTATAATTTTATCATTTAAAAGTTAGAATATTCTTCTAAGTGCCCATAGTAAGAGTCAAAGAGTGTACAAATCTTTATTCAGGCACTATTGTACTTGAGCACAACAATGTGTAGAGTCCTAATCATTTTGATGATGACATCACTTTCAGGTAGATCCTTTCCTATTTTACTAATAACTACAACAAGATCATTAGCTCTAGAAAAATAATCCTTTATTTTCTCACCTTCTTTCATTTTGAGTTTATCGTACTCACTTTGAAAAACTAATAATTGTGATTGCTTATCAATAGATATTCCCTCATATGTAGCTTCTAGAGTTTGCTAAATGTGATTGGTCATTCTACATCCTACTACCTTATTAAATTCAAATTTATTCAATGCATAATAGAAACAATTTTTTTCTTTTGAATCAAACATGAACTTATCCTTTTCCTTTTGTGTCCATTTGTTGCAAGGCTTGATGATGCCAATGGAGCTATCTACAACTAGAGCATAGCCTTCAACAATTAACTCCTACACTTCAAATTTCATAGATATAAAGAACCCTTGCATTCTAAATTTCTAGTAGGTGAAGTCAAATCTGTCGAACATGGGTGACTTTGTGTAAGATGTTCCTTCCATTGTTCACTCTTGAAGCTGATGATGACAAAGAAGAGTACCATGCTCTAATGCCACTTCTGGATCATTGAACTTAGAATGAGGGGGATGAATAAGTTTCCTAAATGAAAGCTTTATAACTTAAAAGCACACACACTAAATTTAACATGGTTTCCTAACTTGGGTAGTCCACACTCGAAGGGTAGATTTCTAGCACACCTCTAGCCTTTATTGCCCTCAAAATATGGTTGAAGGGTCCACATCCTGTATAGTCTTCAAGCCCAACTCTAGAGTGATGTGCTACAACACTAGCCACTTAATCCCACAAGGTTTTTCTAGGCTTGAAATATCATTTCTAGGCTTTGACAACCTTTACAACCTTAAACTCTACTCTAGAGTATTGTACCGCAGCACCAACAACTCAATCCCATAGGATCCTAACAAGCTCAAGCAAGATGCCTTCCTACAAGAAGCACATCAACCCCATAGGGCAACAAGAGAGAATAATTAAAAAGGATAAATGTAACTTAGTTTGCTAATCCTTGTACATTAAGGTACAACACTTTACAATGGGTAAACAATGATAAAATGAAGAGCAACAAAGATTACAATGATGAACAAATGATTTGACAATGATTGTACATAAGCTTGAACATTTCCAATGAATATGATGTCTTCTCATAGCTACCATGTTTCTAAATCCATCTTGAAACTCATGCAATGGCTAGCCAACGATCACCAATGATCATGGAAGATGTCTTCTTCATGCCTGAGCTATCTTTCTGAATTTGCCTCCTATTCTGGGAAGACATCTCTTTAAAATATCTGTTCTAGAAGACGTCTTTTTCTATAGAAAGACATCTTTCTAAAATTGGCCAATATTCTATGAACATACTGTTTCCTGATGGAAGATGTCTCTGCTTGGGGAAAGACATCCACTATTTCTTGAAGACATCTTTGCTTGTGTTCACTTAAATTTTTCCAAGAAATCTATTCTTTCCAAGAGATGTCTTTCTTCAACTTTCTTTGACCTTTGAATTCATTGTTCCCTTTGTCCACAACCTTGATCTTCTGCATGCTTTAATAATGATAAGTTTCCTTGCACAGTCTCTAGTCCTTGTCCACATTCTTTGGAATTCTTGGATGTTTGTTTAAGACATTGTTGATGACCTTTTCATCTGAGCTCTAGACTAGTTCATTTCTTGTCATTTACATAGGCTGTAGCTCATCTTGGTTTCCCATGAATGTTTTCCTACAAACAAAATAACCACACAATCATGCAAACAACCTTTGGCTCCATTTTCCTTAACGTTTTCACCCACCAAAAGGTCCAAAAACATGAGTGCTAATAGTAAACTATGTAAGGGTTTTGATGATTTAATAAATGTCTTAACATTATTTTTAGTAGTTACAAAAATGTTATATCTCCTATTATTACATTGCTCTTAGTCATAGCTCTCTTCTACTATAATAAAATATTTTATTAATGCATATAGTTTTTAGGTTTAGTTTTAGTTTGAAATTTTATTCTTGTATGTTAATATTCCTTATTTATTTATGAAAATACATTAATAAAGACATGATATGGGTAAATCATGAATTCAATTAAGTTAGATTATAAGCATAGTTTTCAAAGTCTATAAATTATTTTTTCAAATCAATTTAAAATAGAAGAATATCAATGATAGTTAGTAAACCTCAAAATGAAAATGTTAAATAACAAAATGAGACTATAATACCCACACCCACTAAAAGAAGGCAACAAGTGAAAGAATAATAGGAACCAAAATGAGTATTTATAATGATCTAACTTAATCTAACTCTTAGTTTACCCATATCATCTCTTTACTAATGTATTTGTGTAAATAAATAAGGAATATTAACATATAGGTATAAAATTTGAAACTGAAATGAAAACTAAAAAATAAATAAATTAAGAAAATATTTTATTATAATATAAAATATCAATGTAATCATAGAAGATATAATAGGGTTGTAACTAAGAAAAAAAATACTAAGGCATTTAAACAATTACCAATAACCTTGCACTAGTTTACTAGTATCACTCTAGTTAAGATAGCTTCTTAAGAAGAACTCAATCAATTAGCTTTTCAAACATAAATTCTTTCACAAGAAAAAGTAACTAAGATCATATAACATTAATATTTAGTTTTCAAAAAATATATTCAATATTAATCTAAATGCAAAAATAGTATGCAAGACAACCTTTACATGTATATACTGTATATGATTTCAAACTTTTTTGAAGACTTTTATGAGAAAAGAAAAAATCTAATATAAAATCATATGTACAACCAAATGAGGATCACTAATAGGAATTTTAGGTAATCAAAATACAAAACTGAATTCATCAGCACAATCCACATCAACCACCTAAAACATATATATTTACTATTAGTAAAATCATTATGACTTAAAAATATCTTTTTAACAATGGAAACCTCATACATCTCATCAACTCCATTGTTATATGCTCTATGTGCCTTCTTGGAAGCCCATCCCACTTATACAACCATAGAATTTAATGGTGGACACATAATCAATAACCCATTGGTCACAACTTTGTGTACCATTTGGAAGCCCATCTCAACCATCACAACCACAAAGGCCAATGATAAACATCATCATAATCATGTAAGGTACATTGGTCACAACTTTGCATGTCATGTGGGAGCTTGTCCCCACCAACATAACCACAAAGGCTAATGGTAACTAACATCTAAACCATCATCCCCATTGGTTACAACTCTATGTACCATGTGGAAACCCATTTCCACTAACATAAGCATAGAGGAAAATGGTAGGAAAATCATGTAGTGAGTGGATGTTAAAAGGAAAAATAATAACTATAAGTAAACTCCAAGACATATAGCTAATACGATACATTAGAAGAATTATAGAGGAATATAATAATGCCTTATGTATGACTCAAACTAACAACATATTGTCTAACAACAAAATGAACTAATTACTTGATCAATCAATCAATGACCTATGTATATTATGTAATGAGATTTCCATCACTAGAAGAAATAGTTATAATTTAAGCTTCAAGGAAAATAATATTTATAAAACTTGCAACAAATATTAATTCAATAATTACTTTTATGTCTAAAACAAAAAATCTTTATCCTATCTATAGAGTAATTACAAAGAAGTGATATACTAATTAATTTAATCAAACTATTTTCAAAATCCTCTTCCATAAAAGAACAAAGATGCTTGCACCAAAGGCTATGGCCTTGGCTACCTACATATCCTTTTAGAGCTTACAAGGAATCAAGGTCATGTAGTTATTAAGTTATAGTAATACATATCAAGAACAACATCAAAAATACATACATGTTCAGAAATAATCAAGATTATTTGTGTATAATTGATCATTACTAATAGTCTTTCTTAGACTAGAAAGAATCCTAATAGGAAGTGACTTATGATTATGTCACTTTATAATCAATAAGAAACACTTAAATAAAGCTTCTATGCCTTTAAATTAAACAAACTAAGTGGTAGAATCTTCTTACAACAAATAAGTAATAACATAAGATGAGTTAAACAATTCTATATTATACACAAATATGTATACACACATACACACATATACAAATACACACAAACAAATAAAGATAATTAGAAATTAGTTACATTATAAAGAAAATCTAATAAGAAATTAGCTACATTTTAGAGAAAGAATAAGAGTTAAACTTACACAAACCTTAAGGATATTCTTGTAGAACTTCTTCACTTTACTCACACTTCTAGGTATTATGCTCCCTTGCCCCTCCTAGTTGCTCTTCCTCTACTTGCTAGATAATCCAATTAGTAGGGGTTATAGGGTATTTATAGGTTTAAAAGGGAAATGATCATTTGGGTTTAATAAAGTTATATATTAAGTGTGTATAGTTAATGGTTAGAAGATGTCACTCTCATTGGAAGATTTTATAATAATATCCTTTCTCTCAAGGAAGATATTTTGAATTTTTAGAAAGTTCTAGGTAAAATATACTTTCTAACCTACATACTACTTATTTGCACCCTTTATATTTAGTTTGCCTCATTTATTATTTATTTTATTAAAGTTACTATTCATTTATCCCAACCTATTTTTTAGTTTTACCATTTTACCTTTGTACAATGGTATGTATGCTTTGTTCTAAGTTCTCGTTTCCTTTTTCTAAAATTGTATTAGCTTCTTATTAGTCATGCATTGATATAAAAATAAAATAAGAAATTTTGTTCCACTCATTATTATAATAAAACATGCAAAATAAATTATTTATTAAATACTCTAAATACATCCAATATACATTATATATTAAGATCTTCAAATTACTAACTTAGCTAAGATACATACTATTACATTTATAATATAAGTTAATGTTTAAATGAGGCATTACACTATTAGCCAATAATCAATTTCAGATCTTAAACAATATGAATTCAACATTATTAAATACTTGTATGCAATTCATGTCTCAAATTATTTAACAATCACAAACGCTTTGGAAGCAATATTCTCAAGAATCTTAAGGAGGAGAAATGAAAAACTTGATCCAAACCTTCTTGAAGTTTCAATGGCTAAGGTTTGAAGAAAGCATAGATCTAACCAAGTAAAAATATGGTTGAGTGATATTCAAAAATGTTTAGTAATACTTCAATGTAATGATAATGCAAAATCTTCGTTAGCTATTTACATGTTGTAAGGAGAGGCAAATTTATGGTGAAAAACTCATCATCATCATCATCATTATCCTAGCCTTATCCCAAAAAAATGAGGACAACTACATGAGTTTATTTTTTCCATTCATATTTATGAAGAGCTAGACCTTTATTTATTTTTATTTTCTTCAAATAATCTTTGATCATATTTTTTCATTTCTTTGGTCTTCCTTTCAATGGTTTTCCTAGAACAGAAATCTTTGTTTATAGGCTTATTATCTAAACCTCTTTGCACATGTCTAAAACATAGAAGTCATCATTATTTTAGCTTATCTAAAATATAATCCACCCCATATTTCTCTGATGTCTATATTATGTCGTTTATCTCTTCTAGTAACATTCAACATCCATCAAAGAATTTGCATTTCTGCTACACTGATTTATTGTTCATGTATCTTTTGTATTGTAAAACATTTAGCACCATCAAAGCATTACCCTTTAATTTTAGTGGTATTCTTTTATCACATAGAACACCACTAGCTTCTCTCCATTTTGACCATCCTATCTCAATTTCATTTTTGATATCTTTATTTAAGTTGAAAGACTAAAATTGCAAAAATGGAATTATGAGGATGATCCTATATGATATGATTTTATTTGTATTTATAAGAACAAGTATATTAGTATATTTTTTATCCAAGAAAATGAAAGAAAGTATATTAAATTAAAACAAGCATTTAATACTATTTTGATAGAACATGAGGCAAAATTTTTAGAACTATTAAGACATGTATTTCATTAAAAATTTTATCAAGAGACAAAGGCACAACATTTTGTAGATTCTCTTCATTTTGTATTAGCTGAAAAGATGGCCATCACAATACCAAAAACATTAGCTAAGGTAGTGGAAACAACAAAGATAGTAGGAATGTATTAGCATAAAAGCTAGGAAGATAAGAAAAAGAAACATTTTAGGTCTCATGCTTTTTTTATGACATAAATATTTCAAATCTAAAGTGGTAAAGTCACAAAAATAAAAAATAATATATAAACTACCATTCAAATTACTCTTCTAGAGATAGAACTAAACAATATTTTTTCAATTATAATTCATTCGAAATTTTGCATTATCACTCTAAAGAACCAAATCAGTAATCCATACTAAAGTTGGGCTTCTTGAACTCTATTAAAAATACTAAAATTTTGTTCCTACCATACCACAAACTAAATGAATCATGGATGTATTGTTCATACCTTACCTTATTGTCCTCTACAATGATGTTGTTACCAAGCTTACAAAAAATCATTTGCCAAATTAGTTGCAGGTGGTTGCCTCTTGACACTTCACCTAATCTCATTTCAAATACCTTGAATAAATGGCCAATTTATAAAAATATGATAAGTAGTTTCTCTTATTAAAGAACATAAGACATAAACTAGATCCTTTATAATATTCTTTTGGGAAAGATATTGACTAGTGGGTAATTTTTTTAAATGCATCTTACCATCAAAGAGAAAAATTTGAGTAAAAATGATATTCTTGATATCTACTAGGTATTGCACTCTTTCCATAGGACACAAACTTATATAATCCTTCTTTGTGAATTGTTATAAGATATACCACTTCCATTGTTGATTATGCAAACAAACATATTGACAAAATGAATGTCTTATAGATAGAAGTCCTTTCCAAATTAGGGAGGGATTAATAATATTGGAAGCATTAACAAAATGAAAACCATCATACAAGTACTTGACTTCCATTACTTGAATCCATGTTCTATTTGATATATAAAGTTGCCAAGAAATCTTTCCTAATAGATCATAAGTAATGTCTTGTATATGCCTAAGATTTCATCCATCAAAAAACTATGGTTTATATATCATAATCTAATTCAAACTATGAAGCATTTTGCTAATGGTTGAATCATACAAAAGTTGTTTCTTTTTTCACTATCTCAAAAATAATTATTTTTGAATAATAAATACTAAAAAGATAATAAATAGATAAAACCTAAAGAGTATATCTTACCAATTGCAATTAACTATCCTATAATAATAGTGTATCCTTTCATCCAACAAGCCTATTATTAATCTTCTGCAGAAGTAGATTTAAAAGTTCCTTCTTCATATGACCCATAAAGATAGGAAGCCCTCAATACATGGTAAGTAATGAGTCTACATCACATCCCACTAAATCATTATATTCTCATAAAAGTTCTTGATTAACTCTAAAATTTAACATACAATTTCTATGTAAATTGATTCTTAAATTAAAGGTCTTTAAAAACTTCAAAATTATTATATGCAAGCTTGCTACAACTTGTGAGTTCCCATGAAAAAATAGAAAGGTGTCATCAACAAACTAACTATGCATGAAACAACTGCAATCAAAATCTAGCTACATACCTCTTATAATATTATCATTTTCCAATTTTCATAAGTAGGATTCTAAATCTTCCATGGTTAAAATAGAAAGAAACTAAGAAATAGAATCATCAAAGCATGACCTATTTGAAGATAAAAAAATATGGAAGCAATGATCATTAATAAGAATGAAGAATCTAGATCATTAGTAACAACCCTTGAGCATGTGTATCCAATAGTTAGAAAAGGTTATTTCCTATAGTATAGCTTTCATATAGGTCCAATTAATTGTATCATAAGCTTAGGTCTCGTGCTTGTAGTTAGGAAAGAAAATGGATGCCTATGAAGAATCATAGCAATAAACAAAAAGTACCCAAAAATAAGTAGTAAGAACCGAAGAAAAGTTGATCTACTTCTTTCCAAAGCCACAACAAAAAAAGGGTTAATGCTAGGCAAGGTTTCCAAAAAACAATCAAGCAACATCAAAGAAGTGGATGTGTTTTAAATGTTAAGGCCTCCATTTGATTCAGGATTTCTCAAAATGAAAAAATAATGGTGATAAAATTTCATTATCACCTTAGACGCAATCTACATTACCTCAAATTAAAAAGCTTTGAGTAATAACAAAAAATCAAGGAGTTAATCATCAAAGCTTCTATTAATACTAAAGAGGTAGATGTACTTTTTGATTATGAAGACACTCATTATTTTATTTTCCTATAATAGTATAAATTAAAAAATTAACATGTGTATCAATTAAGGAAAACATTGAGCTTACTAATAGGTCCACAACTACCATAAATCAATAAGTTTCATATTATAGATTAAGCTTAAGTAAGAGAGACTTAATTATTCATCCATTAGTTATCAAATTAGAATGATAGAGAGCTTGGAATAAATTGGTTATATGAACACCAAGCTATAATCAACTTTAGAGAAAGAAGTTATGCATAAATGGATAGCCCAAATTACTAGAAGGTAATCTAATTAAATCCAAACAAGTTAAGCATGAGTTAAGAAGGGAAAGCCAAATATTCTTATTGCAATTGAGGATTATGGATATAAAAAAAATGAGCCCATAGTAAGTAATGCTCTACTAGTAAATGAATATCAAGATGTTTTTGCATCAGAATTTCCATGAGTTCCACCTCATAGAGAAGTAGAATTTACTATGAATTTGCTACCAAGAACTGCTCCTATTTCAAGAGCTTCTTGTAGAATGACATAAAAAGAAATGAAATAATTGAAAATCCAACCTGAAGAAATTACAGAAAATCCAACCTGAAGAAATTATGGAAAGCACCAGTTCTATTTATTAGGAAAAAGGATGGTAACCTAAGGTTATGCATAGATTATCGATAGTTAAATAAAGTTAATACTAAGAAGAAGTACCCATTACTAAGAATTAATGATCTCTTTGATCAACTAAAGAAAAGGTAAAATATTTTCTAAGCTATATTTAAAATATGAATATTATCAAGTTGGAATCAAGAAAGAAGACATCAATAAGATTTCTTTTTGTACTTAATATGGACATTAAGAGTTTGTAGTTATGCCTTTTGAATTAACCAGTGCTCTTGATATGTTCAGGAATCTCATGAATCATATTTTTTGACCATATGTAGATCAATTTTTGATAGTTTTTTACTAATGACATACTTATATACACTAAGGGTTATCAAGATCATCATAAACATATTATAATAATACTCTAGATATTAAGAGAATAAAACGTATATGCAAGTGAAAGTGTGTGCTTTTTTTTGAATGAAATTATTTAATCTTTGGGTTATATATGTCAAGAACTTGGGTTAAATATCAACCTCAATGTAAGTTATACATATTTAAATATATAACAATAAAGGTTTACATAAAGAGGCTAATCAGTTGTTAAGTAATTAGTTAAGAAAAGATATGACTATTATTGAAAGACATGTTCCTTATCTATTTGATTCTTAAAGGGAGGTCACTATGATACTTTTATAACACAACATGCACATCTCATAGTGTGGTATATATACCATAAAAGTCAACTCTAATGCCTAGGGTTGTTTACTATGCTGTTTGTTCTTGGTTGCATCTTGCATATACCAAGATTTGTTAGTATATTTTTTTTCATACTCTAACTCCATATCCATCATCTTTTTAGCATATGGTTAGATAATATCATGATACTTATATGTTGTTGCCCAATCCATTATGATCACATTGTTATATGTATACTTACACTACTATGTGTGAGTTAGTATGTGGTCTATTCTTTATGGTTAGTTACAACCATCATTTCCATTAGCTCTCATTATTATGATTTGCATTTTTATGCTATCTATTAATATTGTTTTAGTTAAAATCAGTTATCCTCATCCTAGAAACTTCAAATTCCTAACATGGTATTAAATCTAGGTTGATTCAACTATCTATCCTCTATGGGTTATAATTGTGAATAATAATTCATGTGGTAGTGGATTGTTATAAACATTTATTACAACATGAAATTCAATAATTTATCTATAGCTTGATGTGCCTTGGAATTTAGGATACATCTATAGTGTTGATGAGTGGCGAGATACCCCTACACTCAACCATACGAATACGAGCGTAGCACGTGTGATCCGGTCGAACTCCACAAACTAAGTGCCTACACGCCCCATGAAACACTTAGGGTTAATCATTCGTTGTCTTCCCAGACTTACTTGTAGTTGTCATGGTGTATGGTTAAGTAAGTCCGAGGTATATGATTTTTATGCTTTGAATGTTTTTCTCCTATGCTATTGAGGTGAAGGGTTGAGAAACTAATTACTAACTATAACTAATGACTAAGTCTAAATTACCTAGCATCAGCATCTGTTCCCACTTACCGTACACACCCTGAACCAATGCAACCATGGCTACCAAATGCTCATCGTTATTGGGATCACCATGCGTAATGCACGTACTCGAAGTGGTCGTACTGAGGTACTTAACTAGGAGGAAAGGGTTGAGAGAATCTAATCTAGCCTAAGTGTGATGAGCAGCTGATTCCTTGATTATCCGTACACATCCATTATGCACGACTACCACTGGGATTACCAAGCACAGGTCCTAAGTACGCCACTAGGTTACCAAGTAGTCACACTTAGATGCTCGTAATCAAGTCGTACTCATTCCATGTTGCGATGAGCATCCGTTCCTTGATTATCCATACACATCCTTAGATGCTCATAATCAAGTCATACTCATTCCACATTACTAAGAGAGAAAGCAATAAATAACATTAAATAAAATCTTATTCCATGCACTGCAAGGTTTATCCAGGAAGTTCATATTTATTGTCATACACAACTTGTGTTCAGGTACAATGTTGCTCGAATAAAGATCCATTCACTTTAGGACTCCCACTGCGGGCACATGGAAAATATTCTATCTCTGGAGTGATCAATCTGCCAGAGTTTTCCTACTTCTAGCCTAGGACGGGGAAACAAGGAAGAGCTGCCTCTTATTTATAGACTTGGCGGCAGACCGTGATATCTCGTACACAATATCGCAGGGGAGGACATGATATCACCACGACCACGATATCGCAGCCTATGCGAATTGCATCTCATCATACCCCCATGACTGAATGAAAACTCATCCTTGAGTTCCTTACTAAATATTGGGAATGTATGGGATTATTGAGGGGAATGGAACTAATGGGATGACATTTGAATGGATCATCATTACAAGACTTGACAAAACTGGTGTTCATGACAAGAGGCGTGAACACCTTATTACATTGACATCAGGCCTCATTTGGTAGCTTGAGAGAAAGAGAAAAGAAGTGTTGCTGCTGCCAATGCCAAGATTGCGCCTGTCGTTGTCCATCCGTAAGCGCACCATCGATCTTGCTCCTTGCATAGCTGCTTCAGCACTGCTCCATTTCAAGTGTTTACTCTAGATCCAATCCATTGTTGTATGATCGCCATCTACACACATAAAACAATCTTATATTAGCAAGGGTAAATGAATTTCAATGTAGTTGATACCTTGCTATGGTGTAAGTCCATTGGCTAGGTTGTGGTATGGCTCATATGGGTCTGGAGATATATTAATGATGACTATCAAAGGTGTAGGGGTTAGGAAAAAAAATCAAAAAAAGTGGGCCTCGTACCCCCATGACTAATTGCGAACCTCTGGTAGCATTAGAATGGAGAAAGAAAAGGAGTAAGAAAGATAGATAAAAAGAAACAACGGTAACATTGATAAAGTGGATGTCAAGATGGAAATGAACAAAATAAAATTAATTGCAAAAATGTTAGGGAAAAGAAGTTAACTGGTGTACCAAATAGGAATGTCAGTGGGTCCTCCCCAAAGAAGGCTCATACCCTTAATGCCCTAACAAACCCACATTCAAAGAGTCTGTAGGCTCTAGGAATGTTATTTGGAACAAGAGTTAAAGTCTTAACCGCAAGAATTTACCAAAAAGAGAACAATGCATCAAGAAAAATATATACACTAATGATACAACTGGCAATGAGGTGAACAATGGAGAGAAGGATGGAGAGAAGGGAATGGAATGGAGTCTCAAGAACAAGGTGGTGTACAGCACTTTGTGTAGTTTATGATCAAAGTGACTTGGAAAATCTCATTCCAACTCTGGCCTCAAACAAACCACTTCCAGTGACTTCACATCAATGCATTTGGCCAAACCATCCACTTGGGTAACAAGAATGTCTTCCCCAAGAGTCACCACCATTTCGACTAAACAAGGAGAGAATAGGAAGCGAGAAGGGCCTTAGTTAGAGGGAACATTTTTAGTTCCATAACTAGTGCTTGTAGCCCAAGGGATTATTTCGTCTAAGGGGTGTGCTTTGAATTCTCACTCTTTTTTTTTTGTTTTGTGTTTTTATGCGTGAGAACCACACCATGCAAAGACTTTGTTATTTTTATTGACTCAGCTTCCCAAGAATTGGATAACATCCAAACGATAAGAAAACTCAAGAAGAAAACATTCAAGCACCCAAGAGAATGGTCAACACAAAAGCATCAAGTTCTCTTGAAGTCATATCCTTTTCAATCCTTGAGTCCTTCCTTAGTTTGAGAAATGCCCAGTCACCGATTCGTTAAAGTTCTTATTAGAAGGGACTGTACATTTCCAAGTCAAGAGAGACCATAGAAACTGGTGGATGGATGGATGAAGTGATCTCATTGCCTGCCATATCAAAAGAAACATACCTTAGTATCAACATCATGACTTAAAGGTACAAACCAAACATTAGCAATCAATATGAAACCAGTTCATACCATCGTGGAGAACACTTATTGGGTGACAAATTTACAAGGTGGATAACACACGCGTGCGCACACACACACAAAATGGAAAATTATAACGATGTTGTAAAACAAAAACAAGAAAAGTTGAAGAAATTTGTAAAACAAAAACGTGTAAGACAAAAATGCGTAAGACAAAAATGTGTGAAACAAAAACGTGTAAAACAAAAACTGTAAAACAAAAACGTGTAAAACAAAAAATGTAAAACAAAAATGTGTAAAATAAAAAGGTATAAAACAAAAATGTTTAAAACAAAAACGTGTAAAACAAAAACTTAAAAGAATTGAGGGCCCCATATGATTAGCATAGGTGGCCATCTCCCCCATGACTGAGTGGAAAGGAAGAGATCTGAAATAATGAGCGCCTATTTGAATTTCTAAGAAGTGTCCAACTTCTCCCAATTAATGATCTCAGATTAAGGGGTGGAAGTTGGCGATGCTCATATTCCAATGTGTCTATGCCTTCATTGTTGGCATGGTTTTTCTTCTTAGTTCATTCCATGCATATTTGGTTGCTCTTTCGAGTAGCTGTCAACGACGGGGTGTCTACTACTTGTTGTGTGGTTGCTACATACAGGCATCTTTGTTTCAAATTTTTAAAAGCACACCTGTTGCATGGAGGAGATGAGCATCCCTCCATGTCATCACCCAATGAATCACTGTATGTGATGCATGGAACTTTCCTCTTCTCGATCTTTCCGTAAATGTTTCACTTGGAAATTTCTAAGGAAAGATCACAAATGCCTAGGCATGCATCTGCTATGCTCAGCCATGCCCTTCCCATTATAATTGGGAAGTCCCCTTCATTGTTGTTTACTTCATTCACCAGGAAATCAGCTGGGTAAGACCAACCACACACAGTGGTAACGATGTCCTCCACCAATCCTAAGGGAATGGTGATGGACTAGTCTACCAGCTCCAGTTCAATGTTTCTCTTCTTAAGTTGGGGCAGGTTCCAAGCATGATACATCTCTCATGAAATTAAGTTGACTCCGGAACCTGAGTCAAGAAAAGCCTTATGTGGTTCATTCCCAGCAATCTGGAGATAGATTAAGGGACTCCCAAGGTCAATTAGTTTCCTGGGAAGGTGGCCTACCTTGATCTAGTCGGTTACAGTGTGTGTTAACATAACTGTTTGTGTTAAGCTCTGATTTTGAACTGAAGGTTCATGCCCTTGTCCTCTCTCTCGACTCTCTCGTCGAGGTCTCTCATTTTTCTTACTTTTATCCTCTCCATTGTATTCATGATGGTTTTGCCTAGATATGGAAGGAGAGTGTGAGTGGTGAAATGAAGGGAAAGAAGAAGGGAAACCATCGCCATGACGATGTTTCTTGCCTTCTCTTCTATGGCTCCGGCCCCAATCGTGATGATGATCTAAGTGCCCATCCTTGTCATTTGTTATTTTTCCCTCTGTGAATAGTTGGTGTTCACGAGCATTAGAACCAGGGTTATGTATCGTTGATCATAGGTTCTGATACCCTACCTCCTCACTTTCGTTAAAAGGGGGAACATCTCTTGATAGCGAACCAGTTATAAGTGGTTCACCGTCTCTAGTTTCACTTAGGACATGCGGGACCTCCTTGCCTTTCAACAGTTTATGTTGGCTCTCCTACCTTGAGTCCCTCATACGTTGTGCTTCTGTGGGATAATAATCCCTCATGTCAAAGTCTTCCACAACGTATTCAGCATATAATTCTATCATGCCAATCTGTGCCAAAGCATGGAGAAGCATGTTAGGGATTGATCGATCTGGAGATAACACTATGTTACCTTTCAAATCTCTCTAGCGCATTTGTTCATCTTGATAGAGAATAAAAGTAAAGTTGGGGATATACTCATCGAGATGAGTATATGTCAACTTATATTGTTGAGGCACCGGCTAATTTAGGTTATGTGTTTTTGATTGCCGACTGTCTTTTGTATTATCCCTAGGTGGTGAGTTGCTCTTATGAGAAGAAGAAGAAGACATTATGTCTTATCGGTGTGCTAATTTTACTGTTATATAAATTTTTATTTTGATTAACCCGAAGATTCTTTTTGGCTTCCAATGATGTGAGTGATGTCCTATGTTCTATTTAGCGTAAAAACACTTAGTCCCTGGCAATGGCACCAATGATGAGTGGCGAGATACCCCTACACTCAACCATACGAATATGAGCGTAGCACGCACGATCCAGTCGAACTCCATAGACTAAGTCCCTACACGCCCCATGGAACACTTAGGGTTAATCATTCGTTGTCTTCCCAGACTTACTTGTAGTTTTCATGGTGTATGGTTAAGTAAGTCCGAGGTATATGATTTTTATGCTTTGTATGTTTTTCTCCTATGCTATTGAGGTGAAGGGATGAGAAACTAATTACTAACTCTAACTAATGACTAAGTATAAATTACCTAGTGTCATCATCCGTTCCCACTTACCGTACACACCCTGAACCGATGCAACCATGGCTACCAAACACTAATCGTTACTCGGATCACCACATGTAACGCACGTGCTCAAAGTGGTCATATTGAGGCACTTAACTAGGAGGAAAGGGTTGAGAGAATCTAATCTAGCCTAAGTGCGATGAGCAACTGATTCCTTGATTATCCATACACATCCTTCGTGCACGACTACCACTGGGATTACCAAGCGTAGGTCCTAAGTACGCCACTGGGTTACCAAGTAGTAATACTTAGATGCTCATAATCAAGTCGTACTCATTCCACGTTGTGATGAGCATCCATTCCTTGATTATCCGTACACATCCTTAGATGCTCGTAATCAAGTCTTACTCATTCCGCATTACTAAGAGAGAAAGCAATAAATAACATTAAATAAAATCGTATTCCATGCACTGCAAGGTTTATCCAAGAAGTTTGTCTTTATTTCCATACACAGCTTGTGTTCTGGTACAATATTGTTTAAATAAAGATCCGTTCACTTTAGGACTCCTACTGCGGGCACATGGAAAATATTCTATCTCTGCAGTGATCAATCTGCCAAAGTTTCCCTACTTCTAGCCTAGGACGGGGAAACAAGGGAGAGTCGCTTCTTATTTATAGACTTGGCGGCGGACCGCGATATCGCATACACGATATCGCAGGGGAGGACCCGATATCGTGGCCTATGCAAATCGCGTCTCATCAAGTGTGAACTTAAAGATTGTTTCTTCTAAGCTTTTTGTTATTATGTATAATCATGTTTACATTGAGTTGCAAGTTGAATCAATTATTTTCTCATGTTCATTAAACACTCATACTTATAATTACCATGCCTAAAATCAAGTAAATTCCAAAAACATTCACTACTACATGTTATTTTATTGTGTTCAACCTTAAATTAGTGAAGTGTCACATTGAATGTTTGTCTAATTTATTTTTTATAATTAGTTAAGGTGCCAAAAAAAGGATATTATCTTAAGTAGTGAAGGCTCCTTGTCAAAGCATCTATAGATCACTAGTTGTATTAGTAAGGAAAGTTTGCTCTATAATCCATTAGCAATATTTTATACAGTAGATTTGAATTTTTCAAAAACTTTGAATACTAAATTTCAAGGTAGTTCTACATAACTTCAATCTGGCTAATGCAAAATAACTAGGTCATGAGAAATTAAGAAAATTTGTTACCTTAGGGCTATTACCATTTGTAACATTTCATTCACCCAAGGCTAATTCTGAGGCAACTATGTTTGCATTATGAACATATTATCAAGGATGGTTTGTATATCAATATAATGCTTGTTATGGATTTTTAAGGTTACTTCCAAGTTTTTGTAATTTTTTCTTAGGACCATGGTAAATGTTGATCAAAGTAAGATAATTGGTATTAATCATACAGACCTTCTTTATACATTCAAGGATACAACCACTACTCGTAAAGCCAATAAATCTACAAGTGGAAAATTTCTAATTACTTAACTTTTGAAACTATGGAAAAGTGTGGATAAATTTATCTCCACTCATATTATTGTGCAAGAAAGAAAGATTCATACTTTTTGAAAATCACTCAAATTAAATCATCTCAAGCTATGATTGAGCTCCAAGATTTACTTAGTTCAAATTTCTAAAGTAGAAAATAAAGTAGTAAATCAAGTCATGCTACTTCTACAATACGTAGTTTTTTTCTTATTTGAGTCATTTATCCTTGTACATATTTATAATTTATTGTGTTGAGTTTTCAATGGTTAAATCTTCTATTAAAACAAAAAATAGTAAATTTTTCAATAATCTATAGACTGCCACAATTGTAAGCCTAGAAGGCTTGGGTATGATGAAAAGAGAAAAACTGGTAACTAAAATTTTGATGGTTCCAAAGAAGACATGATCAGGTGTTAAGGGACTAACATTGAAGAGTAGAACAATGGATTTGATCATGCATAACTATTCTCTTGAGGATAAGTTCCTAGATTATGAAGTGATGGTTGAGCTTTTTTTAACTCAACTATTAAGAAAGATATTCCAGTTGAATATATTTATAACATTTTCAAATAGAAGAGCATTTGTACCAACCCTTCTTTAGATACCCCTTACCCCTTAATTTCTTGCTTGCTAACATATTTCCTATGCTTTATTAAATTTTTTTCTTATGTTAACTATGCTTCTATGGTTTGAGCATTGTATCTTGTTATCTCCTTTGTAATTGATTTTTATTTTAGTTTATTTTAATGTTTTGTTTTTCTTTTTGTTTGATCTTCTTTTTAGTATTTTCTATTTTTTTAATATTTTTTTATATTTTAGTATATTGGATTTCTATTTTATTTTATCATTTGTGCACTAACCTCTATTGTTGGAGTTTTGAGTTAGTAGGTATTAAAGATAAAGAACTTAGAAGGGGGTTAAATAAGTTTCAACAAATAAGACCTAATTCTTTCACAATGGATGTACATGGTCTTAAGGGAACCACAACCTTTACAAAGTCTTGAGCTCCGCTAAGGGGTATTTTCACTCAAAAACATATCTAGCCCCTTAAGGTTTCAGCAAGCTCAAAGGATGCCTTCCCTCAAGAAGCACATACAACCCATCACGACTTACAATAAGAGAAATATAAAGGAAGAAAATGAACTTAGTTTCTGATTCCTTACTTTTAGGCTCATGACAAGACAAAAAATGATAAAGAATTGAAGTACAATATTACTCAAAGATGTATACAATGAATGCTTAATTACATGAATAGTGTTGCATATTTTCCAATTATGATGTCTTACTTTTATAGCCTAGTTCTTCTTCATCTTCCCATTGGAATTTGTAGAATGGCTATAAATGGTTAGTCAAGACGTCTTCTACTAGCTTAAGATGTCTTATTGTGTTTCCTTCTTTGCAGTTGAGATGTCTTGTCTAGACATAAGGCATCTTGATTGAGACATCTTAACTTGAGGTAAGACATCTTGCACAAGAGGTCATATTTCTCCTTGAGATGTCTCCTTTTTTAAGGAGATGTCCTACCTTAGACTAGATTTTCTCAATGGAGACATCTTGCAATAGTATGAGACATCTTGTCTATTTCCAAGATGTCTTCTTTAGAATTTGGAACGTCTCATATCCTTGTCATTTCCTTCAAATATTTGCATCTTCTTATTGGACTTTATCATTCCAATTTGTCAATTCTTACTCTTATCTCAATCTTCTTAATATGCTACATTCACTTTCCTTGGACTTGCAAGATCTCAAAAACACACTAATAAATTCTCCATTTTTCAAGATTTTGCCATACCAAAATATCAACAATCTTCCTCTTTTGGTGTCCAAAACTTGAATAATGGGTTAGAATTAAAACAATAGGCAAACATTACTCCCTCTTTTTGGGCATCATCAAAAAGAAGTTTCCTTGTAAAACTCCCTCTAAATATGGGCTCTTCCCTTTTCCATATCCTCTCTTTTTTTTTCCTTTTTTTTAATAAGACATATCTACTCACCTAATAAGACATGAGCCTATACCCATCTCTTTACATAGAGATATGAGTCTCCATTCATCAAGAGGCTTAGTAAAGGCATCAGCAAGTTGACTATCTGTCCCAATAAAATTTAGCTTAACATGCCCAAGATCAGTATATTCTCTTATGAAATGATGTCGAATTTCAATATGCTTAATATGATAGTGTTGAATAGGATTTTTAGTAATGTTGATTGTACTATTGTTGTCATAAAAAATAGGTGTATTTTCTAATTTAATCCCCATATCCTTGAGTGTTTCTTTCATCCAAAGAATTTATGCACAATAACTTCTAACTAAAATAAATTTTTCTTTTTCCATAGATAAGGCTATAGAGTTTTGCTTCTTGATTGCTACAAAGACAAGAATCTTCCCCAAGAAGAAGTAGCTATCACTTGTGCTTCGATGATCATCCATACAACTTGCCTAATCTACATCATAATACCTAGCAAGATTAAGTATGGAGTCCTCTAGATACCAAAGTCCCTAGTCATTAGTATCTTTTAGATAATGAAAAATCCTCTTGACAACTTTTAACTATGATTCTTTGGGATTAGCTTAATACCTATCACAAATACCAACACTTAGAGTGATATCATGTCTTGTAGCAATTAGGTGCAGTAGGCTACCAATCGTATCTCTATAGAGTTTGAGGCTAATTAATTTTCCTTATTCATCTTTGTTGAGCTTAAGATGTGAACTCATTAGTGTTTTCTTATATTTCACTTCTGTCAAATTGAATTTTTATAATATATCTTTAGTGTATTTTTTTTTGGAAAATAAAGGTCCCACCTTTGGTTTGACTAATTTAAAATCCAAGGAAGTTGTTGAGTTCACCCATCATGATCATTTCAAAATCAATTTGCATAATATTTGAAAACTTCTTACATGATATTTCATTAGTAGCTCCAAAAATAATATCATTAATGTAAATTTGTATAATAAGTAGATCTTTACCATCCTTGTTTAGGAACAAAGTTACATCAACTTTACCTCTTTCAAAACCATTGGTCATAAGATGTTGTGAGAGTCTATCATATAAATCTCTACGAGCTTATTTGAGCCCATAGATAGCCTATTTTAATTTGAAGACATAATCTAGATGGATATGATTTATAAATCCTTCAATTTACTCAACATAGACTTCCTTTTAAATGGTTCCATTTTAAAAAGCACTTTTGACATCCATTTGATACAATTTAATTTCTTTGATATTAGCATAAGCTAGAAAAAGTCTAATTGATTCAAGCCTGGCTACAGGAGTAAACATTTTATCAAAATCAATGCCTTCTTGTTGATTGTAACCTTTAGTAACTAATCGAGCTTTATTTTTAACAATGTTTTCATTTTCATCTATCTTATTCCTAAACATCCATTTTGTTCCAATGATTTTTTTTATTGTTGAGCTTAGGAGTAAGGTCCCATACATCATTTATAATAAATTGGTTTAGCTTTTTGATGAGTAGCTAAGTACCCCTACACTCAACCATACGAATAAAAGCATGCACGCATGATCCAGTCGAACTCCGCAAATAGACTAATTGTGGTATCTAGATAGTCACACATTGATTGCAATTCGTTGTCTTCCCACCTAGACTAGTATATGCTTTGTCATGTATGGTTTAGTCCAAAGTCAGGTGAATGATGGGATCCTAAACTAATGCTACTCCTAGAGACGATGGGGAACAATCTTAATTAAGCTAATGGACAATGGAAAATGAAATCTATGCTAACCCTAAGTGCGATGAGCATTCGTATTTAATCATCCATATGCATCTTGGACCTCGTGTACTACTTCTGGGATTACCAAGCACACATTACTTAAGCACTCCTAGATACGCTACTGGGTTACCAAGTAGTTACACTTAAATGTTTGTGATTAAGTTGTACTCATTCCACATTAATCAACAAGAAGTGTAAATGAGCATAAAGGAAATATGAACTAAAAAGACAATGATAAATAATTAACAATTAAAGTAATTAAAAGCTAAGTGAATGCTGCAATGATGGAGTAATCTCGATCTTTATTGCCGATCATGTGCATGTCCAAGTACATCACACTCGAACAAAGGTTCCATACAATTACAATCATCACACTGTGGGCATCCATTGGGGAAAGAACTAAAGCTATCTAAAAACTGACAAAAAGACTCTATTCTAAGACTTACCAACTACCACTCGCTTCCTATGCACCCAAATGTTGTATTTATATGCCTACACAGGAATCACAATATCGTGTATTCGATATCGTTATCTAGGCTATGATATTGCGTACTCGATATCAAGGATCCAATATCAGGCCATGACCAACCACGATTCATCATACCCCCATGACTGAATAACAACTCGTCCTCAAGTTAGACAAAATGAGAATGAGTTCAATTGACTACACATTGGATAGGTATGAGATTATTGACTAAATAGGAATTACTCATGCCCCAGTGTGGAATTGAACAAAACATAATTGGGACATAGACACAAAATTACAAAAGCCAAAATTTGTTGGAACTCATGTGGTTCCTACCAATGGTGGCTCCTCCATGGGTCTTTTCCCCTTATCTTGTGCTCTAGGCTTTGGAAATGGATGTCTTTGAAGGAGCGCCTGGAGCTTTTCTTCTTCGGTCTAGGGATCCTATGCCATCCAAACTAATGCTCCAATGTTTGATGGAGCCAGCACCTCCCATGGGCATGACAATTGCAGGAACATCTAATTGGCCTTGACATACCAAGCTGCAAACAACCGTTGTTCCTCTTCATAGGTTCTACCTTTGTCCTTGCATTCTTGGTAGTTCATGAGCCATCAAGCCAAATCTGCCATGACATCTTTCTATCCTTGGTAGCTAGTCTTGACCACCTCTAATTCAGAATTTTCTATTTCTAATCTTTGTAATGTCTTCTTGTGTTCATCAAATTCTGTTTCATATTTAGCATAGGTGGTTGCTACCTACTTCTCCAATTCTATTCTTGGGAATTCTGCTGTCAGCATGGCTAAGTTGGCATACTGCAGGTTTGATAACTCCATGTACTCCATCAGATCTTGTATTTGCAAGTCTCGGCTTTTTAGTTCTACTTGGTGGACAAAGGCATAAGTATCCAATATGGCCCACCAATCAGTGTTCTAAGCACTGAGAGTGTTAATCGGGGCTTTGGCCATATGGATTTCTTTTTCAATCACCTATTTGTACATCCCCACCTGATCTCTAAAATTCTCCTTGAGCTTCTCATGTCGCTTGGCCTCATTCTACCACGTGCTTATTTCAATCACTATTTTCTAGCAGATCATGCATACCTCCTCCATTGATAAGGTTCTATTCTCTCTAGCCAAGCGATTCATATCCTAGTTGATCCTTATTAATTGTTCTCGCAATTGCTGAAAATTTTCCTCGAGAACATTCTTTTGTTTTTCTACTATGGTCAACTGGAGATTTTTGGCAGTGAGGTGTCTATTTTCTTCTTGTGAGGCCTTAAGTGCTTTAGCATGTGCATACATTTGAGCTTGTGCCTTGGAAGCATCCCAATCAGCCTTCTCTTTTTCCTTTGCCACTTTTTTATTCTCTTCCAACAATTTAATTAGCTACGCTATCCGAAAGAATTCTAGTTGGTCTACAAGGACGAATTGGGATGGATCCCACTGTGCAACTTGTAGGATGACAAGCTTTTCTTGGAGTCTTTTTAACTCTTCCTCTACATGTTCAGCCTTGACCTCTACCATGACCAGCTTCCCTTTTGTAAAGATCAAGTTTGACTATGTTACTGTCACATCTTGAGGGATGTCAAACAAGGATGTCATCACTTGTTTTGTCTACAGCAACTAATCTAGAACATCCTCATGATCTGCAAGAGTCATTGAGGGACTAGCCAAGGTTTGAGCATCGCATGCTCTTGTAAAATCTACTAGTGACACAACAAGAACATTAAATAATTCTTTGATGTGGTCTGCGATCACTTATATTTCTCCTGCTACATCCTGGTGCTGCATGACCACTACTATGGCACCTTCACCAATTTCTAATTACACTTGAAAAGATGTAGCATTTCTAGAGATCTGTTGTGACCAATGTGATTCCCCTCCTCCTATTTAGATGGGCATCTCACCCCATGTGCGATCAATTGAGACTATGGATTGTATGACATCATCAATGATCCTGAAGAGATTTGCTTCATCATGGCTTCCCCAACTGACTGATTTAACGATGGCCTTGAGATGGCTCATTGACAGTTGAAAGTCCTACAGTGGCAATGGCGGTTGGTCTTGCTAGCCTGTAGGTTGTGTGTTGGGCCCCACTTCCTATTGTTGACTAGGCCTTGTGTCTGGAAGTTGGCTAGGCCCTGTAGTTTTAGGTGCAGTGCACCCCATCATCTGTTCTTACTCAAGCTCTAGTGTCTAACTAGCATTTTTTCTTGGGGCTGGTGACTTCAATAATTTAGCAAATGAGCCATTTTAAGCCTTTCTGTGGACATCATTGGTGTACCCCAGCATTTCAACATGTTAGCATAGCTTCCTAATTAGGCGAGGAAAAGGCAATGCGAACTTCCTTGTCTTACGTTCTTCAAACTATCTTAAAATTTCTGTGAGATATAGATGGGGTAGGTTGGCATCAACCTTGCCCATCAAGATGGTACTTCCTCTAGATCCATAGGTGGAAATTCTATTCAATATTTTTGTTCGAAAAATGTGATATGTGCCAATTTTGAAGTAGATCCTCTCTTCAAGTGTGAGCTCTCCATATGCTTTATCCTCCTTACCGTACACCCTTTTTAACCATATCTTACATGCATCCACATCAGAGCAAGTGGACAAGTGAGCAACCTTCAGCCCTGTATTTAGAAGATTCAACACTTCTGAAATGGCCTTGGTAGAGAAATCAACAAAAATACCACCAATATCAACGATGGTGCCTTCTTCCTTGTTGTGCCAAAATTGGTACGTCTTCCCTAGGTACCAGTCAACACTCCCAGAGAGAATAAGCCACAGTGGAGATCCTTTAAGTTGGTCTCTGACTACCTCAAGGGAAAATTTAGTGAAAGGTTCAAAATTGAGTTCCACAATCATAGCTACTGATATGGACCTTTGACAAATTACCTGAACACATTCTAAGGACAACATGAGATGTTGTCCTTGTTCAGGTGCCTTGCCGTCTCCACCTTTGGCATGCCCCGATTGCATAGTAATAGGAGGTTCCTGATGAATTTTGAATGATTGTGCCTCTTACTCTACATGTTCTTCAAGAGGTGCTTGGCCTCTACCTCTCCTTGGCCATTTGGATGCACCTTGAGAGGATCCTCCTCGTTGTTCTCTTTTAAGGGCCATTTGCAATCACACGAGACCGATTATCAGTAAGGCTATTTACAAAATTAGATTAATACCTTACTCCTTGCCCTTAATAGATTCATTTCTTACTTAGTGTGATTAAAAGTTAGAGATTTTCATAAAAATTCCCCTAAAATATTTTATATTGGACCCAATTTTGATTAGGTGACTCCAAAAAATAGTTTTCATGGTCTGGGTGAAGAAATAAAATTAATTTGGCAATTTTTTTTAGCATTTTTAAGGTCACTTACCCTTGATTATATCCTTTTAGCAATGACAAATTTCAAAAAAACTATGTGTGACTTGAACCGTACCCTTTCCCCATGACTAAGTTAAACACTCCAAGTTTAAGCAACTTCGATCAGAACGAGAATTGGAGCATTAATGAGCAAGTTATTGATGTTTAAATGATAGGTGCACAAGCTAGAAAATTCATGGAAGAAAATTTCAACAACTCCCCTCACATGAACAATGAAAAATAATGTTGACGTGCGTGGGGAGGTCCATATATATAGTTTTTATAGATGCGATATCCCATACCCACTAGTACGAACCTAATATCGTGTCAGACCCAATACTGGGTACCTAATATCGCATCCCTTCTGAAATAAGGTACTTGGAAAAATTGATAAATTTTCAAATTTCCAAGGTCAAAAATGAAGGATTTAAGGTTTATTTGAAAGATCTAGGATAACATTGAAGAGACCTGAAGGCACCAAAAGTGTAATGAAGTGGAATTTTACAATGAAGTTCATGAATAGGGTGAGGCAAAAGGACATGTAGTGGTGCACAGGAATGTTTGAATTAAAAGGATGATAAAGGAAAGAATAACTTTAGCAATGTAGTACTTGGAAGTTATAAGATGATGTGATGATGTACAATGAGTGCAAATTACACAAGTGGGTCCTCCCCAAAGTAGGTTCCTACCTATCATGCCGTTATGTAACCACACCTGAAAATGTCCGTAGGCACTAAAAGGGTTAAATGCAATCCACACCAGTTCCACAAAACACACACATGTAGATACCACCGTGATGAGGTATGAATTCTATGCTACACAAGACACAAGTCAAAAATACATGAATAGCGAGATGAGATGAATCGTAGAAGGGATTACAGAGATCGAGACATGAGGTAACTGACCCTAGGCACAATGAATCCTAAGTGTAGGGCATGATTAATGTGTCATTAGCCTGTTCCTCCAAGATCAAGACCAAGTCCATTGAGTTTCTTTATTGAGTGTCTTTATTACTCTTACTCCCATTTTTTATTAGATCTACAAGGACCTTAGTACAACCAGGCTATATGATAGCACCTACAGATCTCACCAAAGAGAATCCACAAGTTCCCTTGATGTCACACCCTTGTCATTCCATCTCAGTCCATCATTTTTCACTCTGGGCATAATGAGCACAAAATTACTTTAAGTTTTAATGATGAAAAGAATATCATCATACCCAGAGTAAAACCTCTTATTAATAGAATGGGTGGGTGGATGTTGTGGGCTCACTATCCAAATAATTAGTCACCTGAGACTTGATAGCATAGAACAACACCTCAACTGACAAGTCACATGAGTATTTTATTCACCAATGATATTACCCTCAAAAAGATAAAACAACAAATTGGAAATGAAAAACTGGAAAACAAAAAATTGTAAAATCAAAGAAAAGGAAAAACATTTACTAATTCTTCTTGTTAGAATGGAGGATATCCCCCCATAACAAATTTTGAGCATTTCTAGAATTAATAAATGGAAAATGTAGATCCATGCATGTGGGAAATATTGGAGTCTAGTCATATCCAAACCACTGGGTGTCTTTTGATGTGGTGGCTGGAATGTACCCAACTTGGGGTTCACACACTTGATTAAAGTTGGCATAGTGGGGCAAATTATAAGATGTGGTTATGTGATGAGGAGTTGACCCACTATGGCACCCGTGACCATAAGATGGTATGCAAAGATCAATATGTCTCCCTACGTGATTATATTCATTAGGCCACATGGTTGTTGGAGTGTTGATTGGTGGCCCTGATAAGGTAACAGGAGGTGTTGAGTTTGAGGGAGAAGATGCATCACAACACTAGACTTGTGCTGAGTTGGTGAATGCAGTGGTTTCAAAAGCATGTTGTCTCTTTCTACAATCATTCCTAAAGAAAGGACACTTTCAACATTGTGGAGGACCTCCACTACTATTGACAGTAGTAGCACAAGTAAATTCTTGGGTTGGTGCTATGGTGCAAAACCTTTTGGCACAAATGGTGGCGATGTAGAAGGAGGTGAANCAAGTAACATTCTTGGGTTGGTGCTATGGTGCAAAACCTTTTGGCACAAATGGTGGCGATGTAGAAGGAGGTGAATGATGAGAATATTGAGGGTGAGGAGAAGTGCAAGGAACATGAGGTGGTGATCTTGTTAGAGAGGACATGGGTTGATAGTACTCAAGAGAATGATAACGATGTGATGAAATAGAGGATGTTAACATAGTTGGGGAAACAGGATGATGAACATAATAAGCACTTGGATTTAGATGGTATGAAGGGTATGACCAGTTTGACGGTGGCCTCCCCCATGACTGGGGGTTTTGCCACTATGGTTAAACATAGTATTTTTGTACGAAATCTAGATGTAACATTCCTCCCCAATGCTCATGTAATTGTGACAAGATTGGGCATTTTCCTTTGGGGTGATCGTATAGGAAAATGTCACATTGATACATATGATACGTAGTTGAGCTCATATCCTTATTTCCTTCAACCCTTCTTTCTGATTGTAAAGTGGTGTTCAGTCCTATTTCTTGGTTTGGCATGGTTCCACCTCTAATAATGTTGGCATATTCTCTGCATTTTTCATGTACCCATTCTATCATCTTATTTATCTTTGCCTTAATTTCATCTAGTGATTGTAGTATTGGCAAAGATGGAGATTCCACCTCCTTGCGGTGAGTTGATCTTTCCCTTTCATGATTATGGACCTTTACTATTTTGAGATTTTGGTCTTGTTAAGATCTTTCAACATTCTTCCATTTAGCTATTTCTCCTTCTTCTTTTGTTACCCACTTAATAATCTCTTGGAATTGGTGGGTTCATAGTTCATATAGTTGACCTGGGACATATATCCCTAGGATCTCCCTTATTTCATTATGAAGCCCATCCATGATGTGATACATTAGCCTTTCCTTGGAGAACCTATGGCCTAGGCAATTGTTTCACAAATAATAATATCTTTCTAAGGCCATGTCCAAGAGTTCATGTTGTCCTTGTTTCCACTCTTGGATTTATCTCCTCAAGGCTGACACTCTTGCATAGGTCTAATATCTTTTAGTGAAGAGTTCTACCATTGTCGGCCAACTGCGAATTAGTTTTGGCTTTAAAGACCTGTACCATAATTTTGCTTGGCTAACGAGTATCATAGGAAGAGCTTAATTCATTGCCACCCATTATCAATATTGTTCCATACATGGGCATCATGGAAGGCTTGTAAATGATGCTGCAGATCTAAATCATAGCCTCCTGAAAACTTGGGAAAGCTATTTAAATCAAGCCTAGGTAGATGGCTTTCCTTGTGATGCCTATGGAATATTTGAACAGCCTCTTATATATGCATTAGGCTCTTAGTGGCTAGCAGAGGTTCATCCTCACTAGGTAGGTTATGAATTTGTGAGTTGGGACGATGGTGTCTTTGTTCATGTTGGCATTCTTGACTTTGCCCATGGGCTCGATTTTTATTTCTATGCCAACCCCTTGAGAGATGGTGATCCATGTCATGACCTAATGTCAAAGGAGTAGAGGAAGAGAAAGAACTGGAAGACTTTTCATGACTTTTGTAAGTCTCCCAGTCATCCTCGGATAAATTCCTATTAACCATTAAGAAGGTCCTAGGCCTTACAGGCCCCCTTTTTCTATGGGATGTCCTATCCTCACTAGAGGTGTCAGAGTTAGATGATAGGAGTCCTTGAGTACCATTGGGGTGTTCATGAACATAGGAGATCCCTGCATAAGATTGAGTACTCCAAACTTTATCTTCATCATCATATATTTCGTTGGTTCTCCAATGAATTACCTCGCTAGTTGTTGCATTATCATAGTCTTGTGAGAGAGACATTGTTGTGAATTGTGTGTGACTTATTTGCAATTACTTTCTTTCTAAAACATATATTATTAAGGCTTTGTTACAACGATCTTGGATGATGTAACTAATCTAAATAACTAGCACCATCCACGGCAACAGCGCCAATGATGAGTGGCTAGGTACCCCTACACTCAATCATATAAATACAAGCATGCATGCATGATCCAGTCGAACTCCGTAGACAGACTAGTTGTGGTATCTAAATAGTTATAGGTTGATCACATTTCACTATCTTCCCACTTAGACTAGTATTTTCTTTGTCATGTATGGTTTAATCTAGAGTGAGGTGAATGATGGGACCCTAAACTAATGCTACTCCTAGAGACAATGGGGAACAATCTTAATTAAGCTAATGGACAATGGAAAATGAAATCTATGCTAACCCTAAGTGTGATGAGCATCCATATTTAATCATCTGCATGCATCTTAGACCTCATGTACTACTTTTGGGATTACCAAGCACACATTACTTGAGAACTCCTAGATACACTACTGGGTTACCAAGTAGTTACACTTAAATGTTCATGATTAAGTCATACTCATTCTACGTTAATCAAAAGGAAGTGTAAATGACAATAAAGGAAATATGAACTAAAAAGACAATGATAAATAATTAACAATTAAAGTAATTAAAAGCTAAGTGAATGTTGCAATGATGGAGTAATCTCGATCTTTATTGCTGATCGTGTGCATGTCCAAGTACATCACACTCGAACAAAGGTTTCATACAATTACAATCATGACATTGTGGGCATGCACTGGGAAAATAGCTGAAACTAACTGAAAACTAACAAAAAGACTCTATCCTAAGATTTACCAACTACCACTCCCTTCTTGTGCGCCTGAATGTTGTATTTATAGGCCTACATAGGAATCACGATATCATGTATTTTATATCGTTATCTAGGCTGTGATATTGCATACCTAATATCGAGGATCTGATATTGGGGCCTGGTAAACCACGATTCATCACTCTTCTTACATGGTTGAAATCCTTCCTTACTCCTTTTTTGCTCACTAGAGATTTTAGGCTTAATTTTTAAAATATAGACAATATAGGCACACATCTCCTTTATTTGACTTTTGGTGTTTATACCATCTTCTACTTGTCCAATCACATCATTGAGTAAGTATGATCTTCTAAGTCTAGGTATTTTATTTTGATCTTGAGTATCATCTTCATGTTCACTTTCTATTTTAGGATATTTTCCCATTTCTATTTGAGATATGCTAGAATTTTTTTGAATAGGAATTTCTTCATCATAAGTGTGCATATTTGAACCCAAACCATCACTATCATTTATTTTCATATTTATATTTTCCTTTAAAATGTTAGTTCTTTTGTTGAATACTTTATATGTCCTACTAACTACAAAGTATCCTAGAAAAATCCCCTCATCAGTTTTCAAATCAAACTTTCTTAAACCATCTTTTTCATTTAAAATAAAGCACTTAGCACCAAAAACATGAAAGTAACTAACTGAATTTTTTCTACCATTTCAAAGTTCATAATAATTTTTAGTGATGAATCTTCTTATGAAAAATTTATTGGAGACATAGCAAGCTGTGTTGATGGCTTCAGCCTAAAAATGCTTGTTTAATGAGAGGTTAATTGTTCAACAACAAATGCTTGTTTAATGAGAGGTTAATTCTTACTTCCAATAGTACCAATATCTTTAATTTGAGCTTTTGAATCATCTCCAAAATTGATTGTTTCACAGATTTGTTTTGAAAATTATGTGAATTGTGATTTGTCACTTGGCATGTTTCTAGAACATATACTATTAATATACCAAGTGGTTCTTTTAATGGTAGAAAGAGCAACATGAGCAAGCATTCATTTCTCAAACTTCTTTTTCTTTGGTCTCCAAACCTTCCTTTCCTATAACATACCTTTTTTGGGTTGTTTTAGAATAGACCAAGTATAGTGTTTCAAGCATAGATAATACAAAGACTAAATATGTCCAAATTTACCATAATAAAAACATATCATTTTCCTCATTCTAGCTAAATATTCAAACCTAGGTAGGTATTTCCACCTAGATAAGAACATTGTGGATGCTTTGGTGTGGGAATGACTTGAATTTTTTTCATGTCTTTGCATAACTTGTGGCATCTCCTTATCTTTAGTGAGCTTTTCATTGCTAAGCTTTACACTTGATAACTCCTTGTTGATTTTCTCACAAAATAGGGTTAGCTTTTAAACCTTAGCCTTTAGGTTTGAGTTCTTCTTTTTAAGATTAGAATATTTAGTATCAAGTTCAGCTATTTCTATTTCCTGACAATGTAAAGTCTTTTTCATTTTCAAGTACAAATTTTGAAAAGAAAAGGTATGATATTAGTACAAAGTAACTCATACCTTTCTTTCATTTTACTCTTTACTTCTTTAGTTTTATCATCATCGACCATATTATTCATGGGTTATTGTTGAGTGAGAACCATGCAAAGAAGATATGATTATTTATGAGTATCATCAATCTCCTCTTCATCATCCCAACTTATGTAGAGGTTTCTTGTTTATTTCCCTCCTCGATAGGCTCTTTCTTTTGTAACCTATAAGAATTGGGATATTCAAAAGCCACAATGACCTCTTCCACCACATATACAACATTCTATAGAGAAAATATCAAAATTTTAATTTCTAGGTTGCTTACCTTTTTCTTTATCTTTGCTACTTGGTTGATTGAAGCTTTTCCCTTTTTGTGCTAGAAGTTTTTTTACTCTTCTTGTTAGGAGAGCTAGTTCATCATCACTATTTTCTTCATAATTTGAAATCTTCTTTTCTTTTGAGGAACTCTTAAGTGTTATGGGTTTCTCTTTGATAGCACCTTCACTTATGAGATTCATCTCATATGCTACACATGCACTTTGTAATTCTTCAAATTAAGTATAGAGAAATCTCGTATTTCTTCCATGGTGGTGATTTTGGAGCTAAATTCAAGGATTACAGTTCTAATCATTCTAATGATGACTTCACTTTCTAGATAAATTATTTCTTGTTCCTCTAATATCAATAACTATGTCATTGGTCCTAGAAAAATAATCTTTAATTCTTTCACCTTCCTTCATTTTTAACTTGTCATATTCACTTTGCAAGAGTAGGAGTTTAGATTATTTAACTACTAAGGTTCCCACATAGGTGGCTTCAAAAACTTCCCAAATTTCTTTGGCAGTTTTGCATCCAACTATTCTATTAAATTTAGGTTTACTAACAGCTCAATAGAAACAGTTCCTAGCCTTTGAATCAAACATAAATTTGTTTTTATCATCATCAGATCACTTATCTCTTGGTAGTGTAGTGCTTATTGTGCTATCAATGGAATAAATGTATCCTTCCATGATGGACTTCCATACTTCAAATTCCATTGATTCGAAGAATCCTTGCATCCTTTCCTTTCAATATGCAAAGTTAAAGCCATCAAACATTGGTGGCTTGCTATAAGATGTTCCCTCCATAGTTCCCTCTTAAGTTTTTCTGCTTAATTCAGGAGAACTTTGCTCTAATATCACTTAAAGTTCAAGAACTTAGAAGGGGGGTAGAATAAGTTTCAACAAATAAGACCTAATTCTTACATAACAAATGTACATGATTTTGCAACTTGGGTACATCCACACTTAGAGGGTAGAATTTTTCCATACCTCCAAACTTTGTTTCTTCAAAATGTGGTTTCAAGGGCACCACAACCTTTACAAAGTCTTCAGATTTGCTAGGGTTATTTTTACTCAAAAATACATCCAACACCTTAAGGATTACAATAAAAAAAATATCAAGGAAGAAATGAACTAAGCAATGAAACACTTTAGAGTGGAGCTCAAAGCTTGTATAGGGTGTGGTGCCCCTCAAACCACTTTTTAATGAAACAAAGTCTAGAGGTATGCACAAATTCTACCCTCTAAGTGTAGATGTACCCAAGTTGGGAAGTTGTGTAACATTTGTGTTTGTTTTTGGTGGCTACAACATTTAAAAATTGGGAAACTTATTTAACCCCCCTTTCTAAGTTTTCAATCATCACAATATTCTTGAAAGATACATACAATGATTTCTTAATTACATGACCAGTGCTTCACATTTCCCAATTAGGATATCTTACTTTTATGGCCTTGTTCTTCTTCATCTTCCTATTGGAATTCATACAATGGCTATAAACAACTAGTCGAGACATCTTGTACAAGCCCAAGACATCTTATTATGTTTCCCTCTATATAGGTGAGACATCTTGTCTATACCTAAGACATCTTGGGTGAGACATCTTGACTTAAGGTAAGACATCTTGTATGAGACTTCTTGCACAAGACACATTGTCTTTCCTTGAGACATTTCCTATTTTAAGGAGATTTCTTGCTTGATATCAAAGTTTCTCAGTAAAGATGTCTTGCAGCAGTTTGAGATGTCTTGTCTATCTCCAAGATATCTTTTTTTGAATTTGATATGTCTTTACCAGCATTTGGGCACTAGCTCATGTTAGAAAATTATTTTTTAAATATTTTTTAGAAGTATATTTTCTTTTTATTTTTAGTTTTTTCTTACCCTTTTTTCCCAACTATGTCTTATCCATACAAGCATATATACTTGGCAACCAGTCCATGATAGTTCATCCAATTGCATAGCTAATATCTAAAAGATAGAACTAGAGAAGGAGACCCTACTAAATTAGTGAAGAGTTAGATCTAGATCTATGTTGTCGATTAGGAGGATCTTGATAAGTTAATAGTTTTAGATCTCATTTCATATTTCTCTTAGATCCTATCATTGACTTAAAATTTTACATAGGATTTGGAGACTATTTGGGAGATTGTAGCCATGCAAAGGTTTCTATCTAAAAAGTTGACATTTTAGGTAGAGTAATTTGATGCTTTGCTTTATTTTATGGGTTTTTTATGCTTTTGCTTCATACACATACATTTAGACCAATCTCTATTTGTTCAACAATTGGTTGACAAAGACAAAATGCTTGGTTTTTATGTCTATATATTTTATTATTACTTTTTTCATTTTGGCATACCTCTAAGATTTTTATCATGCATGGAATATTATTAAACATTTTGAGCTCTTTTTACCATGTTTTGGTCTTGTTTCTTTTTCACCAATTTTTTTAGCTATAAAATTAGGTTTTTGAGTAAAAATTCATGTTTTTAACTCCCAAAATGGTTTCATACACTAATCGCCCAAAAGGTAAACTTGTTCAACTTGCTAGCATGCATCCCAAGAATACATTCCCTATCTATTGTGACCTCTATCGCAAGTCACTACACAAGCCATGATGAATTATGCTCATGTCATATAATGCATCTTGAAAAACTAAGCAACTTTTGTAAAGTGACCCCTATCCTCTAAGTAATATAAATATTTGGAAAAAGTGAAGAAAAGTAGTGTCTAGGTGTTGTAACCATGTTTTTTGTATTCCAACAACTAGGATAAGTGTGACTTCCACATTGTTAGATCCACTTAGACCATCAAAATACCCTCAAAATTATCATCACAAGTCATATTTTGGACTTCCACAAGCCCCTAGAAAGTATTCCTGATCATCCCCTAGAGGATATGCATCAATTTTAATACTTTTCCCTTGGAATTGAATATGTTACTTGTATTTTATATTTTTACTATGCCCCAAGTAGCATGTGTCTTATCATATCCCTTGGAATTGAACATAAATTGGTATACCAAAGGCCAGATGCTCTAACCAAGTGATTGAACATTTAAAAAATTAAAAATTAAAATAAGTAAGATTTTAAGAAGATTTTTAAATTGCTTAATTTTTGTTAAAATAAGCAACTAAGTCAAGTGGATAAAATAACCCTAATCTCATTAACATTATAAAAAGGAATTCCAATTTGAAGAGCTTTTCTAATTTTTCTATCTACAAAGTTTTTCATTACACAAAGAAATTCACTATTATTTATTAACCACCTATAATTTTTAGAGGTGTTATTGTTCTCTATTTATTCTATAGAAAGTGATTTAAAAGATTTATTATATTGTATATTTTTAAAGTATTCTTTCAATTTCATGGAGAAATTTCCACTAATTTTACAAATATAACATTAACCACACATGGAAGAGATTTTATAAATACCACAATTATTTAAAATATTATTTTGATCATTTAGATTATAAAAATGTCAAAGATTTTATTTTAATGTTTAAAGATGGTTATAACGTTGCATTTTTTAAAAAAAACTCTAGTTGCTTTCCCAAAAATACCATTAATGTAAGAATATTAATGAGTTTTATTTCAAGATGAACCATCATTCACTACTACTATGTTTTCTTTAATTTTGTTAGATATATATATTTTGAAACAAAAACGAAAAGATATTTAAGGGATCCCAACAAATAATGAATAATAATTAAGAAATGCAAAGTACATTAGATCATTAACAATAAATAATAATTGTCATCATCCTAGCCTTATTCCAAGAAAATGGTGTCAACTACATGAGTTTTTTTCATCAATCACATTTATGAAGAGCTAGATTTTTGTTTATTTGTAATTTCATTAAATTATCTTCAGTTCTTTTTTTTTTTTTTCATTTCGTTTTTAGTCTACCTTTTGGTGGCTTTCCTAGAAGAGTGATATAGCAAATATTGTATCAACACAACATCTAATGCATCGATGTAGATGCATTAACTCTTAATCCACCCTCTACTATAAATACATATCAATAGATGCATTTATGGCACCATTTGATCAATAGGTAGCCAAATTTTATCAATTTGATTTTTTATTTCTTGTAGTAGCTAGCAAGTATGCACAAGATGAATACGAGTCTATTGTTTGACATCTTTATTTAAGTGAAACTGGACTTGAATGCATTCATGTTCAACAGTAAAGATCGAGATGGATTTCCTTTCATTGCAGCAACACTCTAACTTAGAATAGATTTTTCTTTCATACATTTATTTTCCAATGTTTTTTTACTATTTTCCTATCATAGTATTTACATGTTTATGTACATTTATCATGCTAGAATGGATGCACTATGATCTTGAGTGCTAAACTAGTATTAGCTACTAATGAGTTGCTTTAAGTTGGCTATGTTAATGAGGCCTTGTCAACGTACCCTCATCAATTAGGCCTCATTGACGAGGCCCTGTCAACGCAGTGTCATGTGTCAGCTATAAATACGCACTTGCAGCCGAATTTATGGCATAAGTATATTGTAGTTGCAGCAAAGCTCTTGCATTTTTTCCATTTCAAAGTTAAAATTTTTCCTTCGAGTGCCCACAACAAAAGTCATTGAGTGTACAGATCTTTATTCAAGCATCATGGTAGTGTGTGCGACAATAAACCTTGTAGCACTTTGGATAGATTAGCTATTTTATTTATGCATTTACTGTTTCCAATTATTTATTAAATGCTTTCCATTAGTTATTAAATATTTCCTAGTTATTACATTAATGAGGCAATTAAGCAAGATAGATTACATACATAAGTACGACCGTTTCAAGCATAACACATATTTTCTTGGTAATCCCAGCAGTGTTATTGCTTGATACACCTACTAGCGTAGCTCTTGGTCACCCAACAATGGATACATGGGTTCAGGACGTGTATAGAAAGTGGGATTAGATGCTTATGTTAGGATTAGTTTAATGCTATTTAATTGATTAATTTAGATTAGTTAATCAAATTCCTTTTATCTACATTTGAGCACAAACATATAAAACACAAAATGATAAAAATTGGATACCTCAGTTACACTTCACCATATCAACAAACATCACAAGTGTAATTGGGAAGACAACAATTGACCTTAAGGCAAGATTAACTTCTTAAAGGACTAGTGCATTGGAAATGATAAAGTTCGTGACATTCGACTGAATCGTGTAAACGCTTCATGATTTGTATCATTGGGAGTAGGGGTACCTCATTGCTCATCATTAGCATCATTGCTGGAGACTTTGTTTGTGGAATGTGCACTATTTAGGTTCAGGTGAATACCATTAATATCATTGTATGAACCTCAAGGTCAATATCATTTCCACTATACATAGAATTATAAAAGCACACTAACAATTTTATTTTGTTTTCCAAAATATCTTCTTCTTCTTGCAAGCACGACGATACCAAACCACTGATCCCACAAGAATGCAAGGTGGCATACACTCATCTAGATGAGTTTGCAAAGTTTTGATTATTAAGCAAATGCTTCAATATACTTATGTTTATTACTCCAATTCTTGGATTCTTACAAAAACTTGTTATGATAGAATTAACTATATTATCCATTAGTTTCTTTGATCTACTAAACAACATAGTTAAAACTTTTCTAGAATTTAATTGGATATTTGCACTAATAGCAAGAAAGATAGAAGACTTAGCCTCATTAATTGTCATAATTAGGATGTTTCTCTCTCACCAAAAATGGATTACAAAGTGCATAGATGGAGATGATACTTGGATGCTCTATTTCGACTTATGCAAAGAAAACTTAAAAATGGTACCAATTAGTTTTCTAATAATTTTCTTCATTGTCTTCTTTTTTCTCATTGCCATCTCTAATCTTGGTTCTCCAATTCTTAAACAAATATAAAAAGTATGGGGCAAGCTTAGTAAGTATTACAATTACAACAATATTACAATTTCAAAAGATATGCTTTAGCAAATTAGCCATGGTAGCTTCTTTTAATAAAAAAGTTTGGACTATTAGTTGTATATCACTTGAATACATGATAAATAGATTACATGGAATGAGGATTTTAGCCATTATGGTTTAAATAAAATGAGAAACAAGATTTTGAAAAATTAATTTTTAATCTTCAAAATCTATTTAAAATTGATAATGATTTACATCATGCTTTTCTAAATATTTTTTGGAAGGATGGTTGATTTTTTTTTTTTCTCTTTCTTTTAAACTTCAAAGTTATATACAAGATTATAACTAAGAATTATTTTATTCATAATAAATTCAATAAGGCATGAAAAATGTAACTATCATCACATTTTTTATAAGGAAAATGTAAGCTTTCCAAAATTCATTTATGATTATTATTATTATTATTATTATTATACAATGTTGATGAACCGTGATATCACGTCCACCACACAATATCGTGTCCTGCCTCATCTTCTATAAATAAGAGGCGGCACCCTTGGTTCTAAAACAATTAGTTTTAGACCCTTAGCCAGACTCTTGCAGTTTTGTCATTACAGAGTTAGAATTATTTCTGTGTGCCCGCAGTAAGAGTCATAGAGAGAACGGATCTTTATTCGAGCAATTTGTACCTGAGCACAATTTTGTGTACGGCAATAAAGATGAACTTTATGATAAACCTTGTAGCATACAAATTAAGCTAATTAGTAATTAATTATTTTTTAATGATTTCCTAGTTAATTAATATTTCTCTCAACTTTCAACACCCTTAGTTAAATACACTCAGTACGACCGCTTCGAGCATGCGTGTAGCACTTGGTAACCTAGTAACAATTAGTGTTTGGTAATCCCAGAAGTGTTGCACTAGTTCAGGATGTGTATGGAAAGTGGGAATGGATACTTGTGGTAGGAACATTTAGAATTTAATTAATGAATAGTTAATGTAAGTTAGCCACTTAGTTCTCTCTCCCTCTCCTTTATTAGCAGAAGACAAAAAATACAAAAGCTATAAAAATCATATACCTCAAGCTTACTTAACCATACAATTGTAACAATACAAGTAAGTTTGGGAAGACAACAATTGATTAACCCTGAGTGTTCCATTAAGGCGCATAAGCACTTGGTCCTTGGAGTTTGACCGGATCATGCATGAAATGCTCGTATTCATATGGTTGAGTGTAGGGGTACCTCACCACTCATCATTGGCGCCGTTGTCAAGGACTTGGTTGTTTGTGTGCTACGTAGAACATAGGAAANTCATCCCGATGAGTATGTACCCGATTTCACCTTTATTCTCCACCAAGACGAACAACTACATTGGAGAGACATGGAGGGTAACATAGTGTTGCCTCCAGACCGATCAGTTCCCAACATGCTCCTTCGTGCTCTCACACGAATAGGCATGTCACTTTTATATGTAAAATACATTGCATGCGAACATGACTCAAGAGACTATCATCCCACAAAAACACAACGTTAAAAGGACTTGTGAAAGGAGAGATACCATACATCTTTGAAGGGTAAATGGCCCCATGACACTCTGTACGTTTTGAGCAAAATTGGGGATGGTGAACTTGCCTCAATAGGTTCCCCACAAAACGATGTTCCTCCTCCTGACATTGGTTAGGAGGTGGTGTATCAGAACCTCCACTCCACTATTCACAACCCTGGTTTTGATACCCATGAACACGAAGTGTTCAACAAAGGAACACGAATACACGATAAGGGCAAGCATTCTGATCATGATCACGATCGAGGCCGAGAACACCGAAGAGAAGGAAGAAAACATCGTCATGACAATGGTTCTCCTTCTTCTTCACCTTCATTGTCATCTTCACCCTCTTCTTCAGTGTCCGGACACAGTCATAGGAAAACCAATTGTGAGGATAAGGGAAAATGAAGTGAAGGTCATCGACGAGACAGTCGAGAACGAGAACGATGGCACTCTAAAAAATCAAGGCATAGAAGAAGGGAGAGTAGGGAACCGCGTAGACACCATAGACGCTATGAACGAGACAATCATGAAGAACCCCTACTCGCAACTAGAAGCATGTTAGATATAACGAAGGTCGTAAGAGTTCCAATAAGGTACCAAAATGATAGTAGGATCAAAAGGTTAGACATGAAAAACATCCCATGATTTAAAGGGGGATACAACACTGATCCTCAAAATCATTTACAAGCATTCCATGATGCATGTGCCTTGCAAAACATAGAAAATGAATGGCAAAAACTGAAGTTGTTCCCAAGGACACTAGTGAAAGAAGCAGAAAGTTGGTAACGGTCCTTAGAAACGGAATTCATTCAGAGGTGGAGTACAATGTTAGAACTGTTCAATGATACGTACCAAACGTACTCCTGAGTGTCTAACCTGCAGAAGAAAATCCAAGGATGGATGCAAGGAAATCATGAACCCTTGGATGCTTCCATGGGCCGCTATTACGCATTGTTACATCGTTGCCCTGGCCATGGTTATTCGCAGCGGGATCAACTACGCCATCTCGTGGATGAACTTAGGCATAAAACAAGAAGAACCCTTGAGACATACACCCAAGGAAGGTTATTGGAGCTTAGGTCTCACCAAATTCATAGACTGCTAGAGTAAGTTGCCAAAGAAGAAGGTGAGCTACGAAAGAGAGAAAGTGCGGAAGAATACAACTGAAATCCTTCCCTCTGAGAAAAGGGAGTGAGATTTTGTGAGGAGGAAGAGGAGTCACCACTCGAACAGATGGTGAATACGAAAACTTTGCCTCTCCAAAAGTTAACATCAAAAGTATCGGCAAAGGTAGACCGAATGTGGGACTCCCTGGATAGTAGGTTTGAAACTGTTCTTAAAATTGTAGAGGAGTCTAGGCAGCGAGGTAGTGACTGCGACAAAAAGAAAAAGAGAGAAGTGGAAAATGCATGTAACAAGGGTAAGGACAAAATGGCCATCACAAAAGAGGTTGTGGATTCAGACACGGACAATGATAGTGGATGTGAGATATGCCAATATGACCATCCTAAGGGATTTTGCCTAGTGATCTCACATCTAAAAGAGTCTGGGATGTGTGCACTCAACCCACAACTAAATAAACAGCAAGCACCTCAACGGTTACCTTATCCCCAAGGTAACCCAAGGCAGTTCCACCAACCTTCAACATATTATCCAAGTGGAACTCCACCACAACCCGTTGAGCAACATCAACAGTGGCAATACCCACAGTCATGGGGGATGCCACCACCAAGGCAACAATACCCATACCGGCAACCTAACCCATATGGCTACTACATGCAACATCCAATCTTTCCACATGACTCTGTTAGTCATGTTACACCACAACATCACTACCAAGACCATGAGTATTATAGAACACCTTCTCCTAGGGGAGATAACCCACAAATATACCATCCTTCAAATCCATCCACAGCTCTCACACCAATAGCTCCATTACCACCTACTCCAGCAATGCAAGGGGAACTCCCTACTCAACCACAACAGTGCAATGCCACAAGGGATGTAAATCCCCAACCCACTGTTGGTTCTGACAACCATATGAAGAAAAGACTTTTCTTGAAAACCAACAATCCAACCAAGCCCTTACAACCATAAGCAGTTGAACCTCTGAATGCCTCCCTATCAAATAAAGCTTCAGAGCTCCCTTTGAACCAAACATCGAGCTCAACACATACGGTTATGTTAACACATGCCGTTACTGATTGGATCAAGGTTGGCCACCTTCCCAGAAAATTCTCTGATCCTGGAAGCCCTCTAATCTATCTCCAAATCACTGGGAATGAGCCATGCAAAGCTCTTCTGGATTTAGGTTCTAGAGTCAACTTAATATCGCAAGAAATGTACAAATCTTGGAACCTGCCTCCATTAAAGAAGAGCAATATTCGCCAAGAGCTGGCCGACCAGTCCATCACTGTTCCCTTGGGACTGGTGGAGGACATCATCTCCACTATGTGTGGGTGGTCGTACCCAACTAATTTCCTAGTGATACAAGTGAATAACGGTAAAGGGGACTTTCCAATAATAATGGGAAGGGCATGGCTAAGTACTATAGATGCATGCCTAGGAATCCGCAATCTTTCCCTGGAAATATCTAAGGAGAACACTTTTGGAAAGATTGAGAAGAAGAAGGTTCCATGCATCACATACAGTGATATAGGGTGCAATTGCGTGCAGAGATCATGGGTTGTGCAAAGTTTAGCATTGCCTGCATACAATCGGTGTGCACAAAACATTAACATACAAAAGTGCCTGTATGCAGTAGCCACACGACAAGAAGACACCCAATGGCTGATAGCTGATCAAGAGAACTTGTGCTTACATCGAAAGCATAGACGCACTAGAGCAAGTCCGTTGCCAACTTCCAAGCCTTAACCTTGAAAACATCAAATGGGGGAAGTTGGAAATTCCTGAAAAATTTAAACAAGAGCCCCTAGAATTGAAACCATTGCCCACCGGTCTGGAATATATGATTCTTAAAAATGGAAAATTGGTAATCATCAACGCAAGACTTGCTTCCAAACAAAAAGAAAGACTGTTGAAAGTAATAAAAAAGTGGTCAAAAGCCTTTGCCTAGTCATATCCCGAATTAACTAGAATAGATCCTAGGATATTCTAGCATAGGATTTATACTGAACCCTCCATGAAACCTCAAAAACAACCGCAGAGGCGATTGAACCCAAAATTGAAGCAAGTGGTAAAAGAAGAAATAGAACAGCTTCTTAAGGTTGGGTTCATATATCCCATTGTTGATAGCGAATGGGTTAACCCTCTAGTAATCGTGCTTAAAAAGGGAGACAAATGGAGGGTGTGCATAGATTTTAGGCTGCTGAACATGACAACATTTAAGGAGCATTTTCCATTACCATTCGTTAACCAAGTCTTAGACACCATAGCAAGGCATTGCTATAACAGTTTCCTGGATGGCTATAGCAGATACAACCAAATACANAACAGTTTCCTGGATGGCTATAGCAGATACAACCAAATACAGATAGCCCCAGAAGACCAAGCCAAGACAACGTTCACCATTCCTTGGGGAACGTTTGTGTATAAACAAATGTTGTTTGGCTTGTGTATTGCTCCTGCCACGTTTCAACGCCTAGTTCTAAGCATATTCCAACAACATATAAGGAACGGAGTGGAAGTATTTATGGACGACTTCTCCACCTATGAAACAAGTTTTGATCAAGCCTTGGACCGATTAGAGCAAGTGCTAAAAAGATGCGTAGAAACCAATCTAAGTCTCAACTGGCAGAAAAGTCATTTAATGGTCCAAGAAGGCATAGTACATAGGCATAAGGTTTCACATGCAAGAATTAAGATAGACCTAGATAAAATTCGGGTTATCCAAGGAATCACCCGTCAATTGGAAACTATCAAAGACATTCGGTCATTCCTTGAACACACTGGCTACTATAGGAGATTCATTGAGAACTTCTCCAAGATTGTCAAATCGTTGGTAGAGCTAACAAAGAAGGATGTACCTTTTGAGTGGACCAAGGAATGTGAACGAGCATTCCAAACCCTGAAACGAAAGCTAGTAGAAACTCCCATTCCACAAGCTCCTGACTAGTCTAGACCATTCCACATCATGACTGATGCATCCAAATATGCCTTAGAAACCGTACTTACACAGTTAGATGACTAAAAACGCCCTTACTACATCCATTGTGCAAGTAGAAGTATCGTTGGTGCACAACTTAACTACACAACTACAGAGAAAGAATTAATGACTATAGTGTTTGCACTGGATAAGTTTAGGCACTATGTGTTAGGTTACAAAGTGTTCATCCACACGGATCATAGTGCAATCTGGTTCCTCATGAACAAGCTAACGGTTAGCCCTCGTATTATACAATGGCTGGTAATTCTATAGGAGTTCAATCTAACGATGATAGATCGGAAAGACACCAAGAACGTAGTTGCAGATCATTTATCTTGGTTGCGCTGGGACAACAAAGAGGATGAATATGTAATGTCTGATCATTTTCCTGATGAAGCCCTCTTTGCCGGTGTAGTGAATAACCAACTACCCACAGAGATGAACTAGTATAGTAGCATTCTCACCTATCTCCTTACTCAACAAACACCATAGGAGTTGGACCTTAGGAAGAAACAGTAGTTCCGTCACAGAGCCAAGTATTTCATGGAGATCAATGAACAACGTTACAAAGTGTGTCCTAATGGCTTGGTTCGATGGTGCGTGCCCGAGGTAGACCAACTAAGAGTTCTCCACGACACTCATGAGGGCCCTTATGGGGGTCACTATGCGGGGAGACAAACGGCTATTAAGATCTTACTTGCAGGATATTACTGGCCAACATTATTTCAGGATGCCCATCAATTTGTCTGATCTTGTGAGCACTATCAACGTGATGGGGCAATGATTGCTAAAATGGAGGGTCTGCAACAATGGATTCAACCATTAGAACCCTTCGACATTTGGGAAATAGACTTTATGGGGCCCATTACACCAATGTCCAATGGAAAAGCTTACATTGTAGTTTCCGTAGACTATTTAACAAAATGGGCTGAAGTAGCTACTGTTAAAGATTGCACATCATCTATAGCTACACGATTTGTGCAACAACAAATCGTAAATAGGTTTGGTGTGCCACATGCGCTTATTTCAGATAATGGAACACACTTCACAGGTGCAACTTTTCGAAAGTTAATGCAATGCTTAGGGGTTGAACATAAATTGACTACACCTTATCACCCCAAGCTAACAGACAAGCTGAGGTCACCAACAAGGAGATCACTACAATATTAACTAGGACAATTAGCAAATATAGGCAAGATTGGAGCACTAAAGTGAATGATGCTCTTTGGGCATACCGCTCCACTTGGAAACTCCCTATAGGCTACTCTCCCTATGTGTTAGTGTACGGAAAGCTTCCAACACTACCGATTCAAATCGAACTTCGTACACTATCAACGGCTTGTGACCTCCACCTTGATCTTGATCTAGCACAAAAACAAAGGTTGGCAACTTTAAACATGCTGGACGAAAATCGATTAGCTGCCTTGTCATCAAATGAGTTGCAAAAGGCATATAACAAGCAATGCCATGACTTGAAGATTCGAAAGGTTAAGTATCAACCAAGAGATAAGGTTCTCTACTGGAACCCCACACATGTGCCAGAACGCACAAAATTTCAAACACTGTGGGAAGGACCTTACATTATTCATGCAACCTTTCCTTCAAGGGCCATGACCACATACAAACCTAAGAGCCCTGATAAGAGATTGTTAGTCAATGTGCAACAGACCAAACCCTTCCATGAATTTAAAACGGTCAGTGCACATAATACCTCTGAGAAGGGACAACCCTGCTCACTATTTCGGATGTCCTCCTTCTAACTCAGTCATGGGGGAGACGACCACCTCTGGTAACCATTTGAGGCCCTCAATTCTTTTTTAAGTTTTTGTTTTACATATTTTTGTTTTACAAATTTCTTTAATTTTTCTTGTTTTTGTTTTGCAACATCATTTATACTTTCTTATTTCTTTCTGTGATTGTTTGTTTTTTTGTTTTTTTCCTGTTGTTTTGTTTTTGTTTTTGTTTTTGTTTGTTGTTTTTGTTTTGTTAGATTCGTCACCTAATAAGTGCTCCTGATGGTGTTATGAACTGTATTCTATTGATTGAAAATGTTTGGTTTTTACCTTTGAGTTATAATGTTGATACTAAGGTATAGTTCCATTATCAGAAAGCTGAGCCAATAAAAATAAGTCTTTGCATGGTNAGACATTGCTCCATTATCAGAAAGCTGAGCCAATAAAAATAAGTCTTTGCATGGTGTGGTTCTCATGTAAAAAAAAGTGAGAATTCAAAGCACACCCCTTAGACAAAATAATCATCTGGGCTACAAGNTTGCTTCCTACTTCTCCCTTTCTCGTTTTCCTCAGAATGGTGTTGACTCTTTGGCGGAAGCATTCTTGTTACTTCAAGTGGATGGATTGGCCAAGTGTATTAATGCGAAGTCACTAGATGTGGATTGTTTGAGGTTGGATTTGGAATGAGATTTACTTAGTCACATTAACTATAAATACACAAGGGGCTGTACACCGCCTTGTTCTTCAAACTTCATTCCATTCTCTTCTCCCCATCATTCTTTCCCCATTTCCCACTTCATTGCCGGTTGTGTATCAGTAGTCTCTATCTTGGTTGATGCATTTTTTTTTCTTTGGTGGATTCTTGTGCTTAAGTCTTTAACTCTTGCTTCCAAACGACATTTCTAGAGCCTACGGACTCTTTGAATGTGGGTTTGTCAGGCCATAAAAGGCATGAGCCTACTTTGGGGAGGACCCACTGACATTCCTATTTGATGCATCAGTTAACTTCTTTTTCTTAAACATTTTCGCAATCAACATTTTTTTTGGTTCATTCCCATCTCTGACATCCATTTTATTGGTGTTGTCATTGTTTCTTTTTCCCCATCTTTCTTATTCCTTATCTTTTTCTATCCTATCGCTACTGAAGGATCGCTCTTAGTCACGGAAGCCTTGGTCCAATTTTTTCAATTTTTTCTAACCCCTACACCTTCAGTAGTCACCAATGTTATATCTCTAGAATCCGTATTGGCCATATTACAACTCAGCCAATGGATCTTACAACGAGGCAAGGTATCAACTATATTGTGATTTACTTATCCTTGCTCATATGTGACTGTGTTGTGTGTGAAGATGGCAATCATACAACAATGAACTAGACCTGGAGGAAACACTCAGGATAGATTAATGCTGGAACGGTTATGCAAAGAACAAGATTGATGGTGCAACTATGGATGGACAACGGAAAGCGCAATCTTGACGTTGGCAACAACACGTTTTCTCATTTTCTCTCTCTCTCTCCTCTCTCAGCTGCCAAATAAGGCTAGATATCAATTGTGTATAGTGTTCACTCTTGTGGTCATGAACACTAATGTTGCCATGTATTGTAATGTTGATCCGTTCACATGTCATCCCATTCACCATTGGTTGTCATTAAAATCAATAATCCCATACCTTCCCAATATTTTGTAAGGAACTTGAGGACGAGTTTTCATTCAATCATGAGGGTATGACGAATCGCAATATCGCGTCCTGCCTCATCTTCTATAAATAAGAGCCGACACCCTTGATTTCAAAACAATTAGATTTAGACCCTTAGCCAGACTCTTGCAGTTTTGTCATTCCAGAGTTAGAGTCATAGAGTGAACGGATCTTTATTCGAGCAATTTGTACCTGAGCACAATTTTGTGTACAGTAATAAAGATGAATTTTATGATAAACCTTGCAACATATAGACTAAGCTAATTAGTAATTAATTATTGTTTAACGGTTTCCTAGTTAATTAATATTTCTCTCAACCTTCAACCCCCTTAGTTAAATACACTTAGTACGACTGCTTCGAACATGCGTATAGCACTTGGTAACCCAGTAATGATTAACATTTGGTAATCCCAGCCAAGATGTGTACGACAAGTACAGATACTGGTGTTAAGGAACATTTAAAACTTAATTAATAAATAGTTAATGTAAGTTAACCACTTAGTTCTCTCTCCCTCTCGTTTATTAAGAGAAGACATAAAAAATACAAAAGCTATAAAAATCATATACCCCAAGTGTTCCATTAAGGCACATATTCATATGGTTGAGTGTAAGGGTACCTCACCACTCATCAAATGTCTTATTCATCAAGGTCTTCTTTTAACCATGCATCAATGGTATCATTCTTGGAGATCAACCTACTTTGTCTACTTCCTTTATCTACATTTGAAAGTGTCTTCACCCTTATTCTCTATTATATTTGAAAGCTTTCGTGTGCAATTATTTTTCAACAAGAAAGTATAACCATAACCTTTTTTCTAAAGTTACATACCAAATTTGAAAAGATGTTACTTGCAATTCCAACTTCGACAAAACAAGCATTTGGTATAAGCTAAACAATTAATTTATTTACTCTAATATTAATTTTTCTTATTTTAAAGACTCAAGGATTGAAAGTTTTCAACTTCTGTTGCTATTTTGTTCTATTTTTCTAATTAAAAAGACTTGTCTCCTCCTTTTCACACAACACCCATTAAAAAGTGAAGACTTGTGAATGCACTTCTAAACAAGGCCTAATTTATCCTTTTCCTAGAGGGGAGGTTTTTCAAGAGATTAAAACTCAAAAAAGCTATTTTTTTTACACCTTTGTTCGTTGATTTGATGTACTTCCAACACAATGAACCAACCACTAGCTAATCAATTCTTTTATTATTTTGGTGAAAGGGGGTTTTATCCTAGGCAAGGCACCAAGGTGGAGGTAGGTTTGTTATTCCCAAGGAGTGGACTTTTGTGGTGAAAATGGCACCACATTAGAGGAAGGTTTGTTATTTTGGGTGAAGGGGGACCATGTGAGAATCCAAAACTTCTTAAATAATATTCAAGGGAGAGGAGTGTTGAAACCCAAAGCCTCTTTTTAACAATGACATATAATCCAATCAAAACTTTCTAACTTCCAATCAAAACTTTCTAACTTAGTAATGCTCACCTGTAACTTGGAACTTCTGAAACAAGAGTCTTACCACTAAACTAGCATATCAGTCAAAGAGCCAAACAGCTAAATTCTAAAAAATTTTACTAGTCCAAAGATTCTCCCATATTCAAAACTTTTCCCATGCAAAAACATTCGTTCATGCTCAACCTGAACTGGACTTGCAAATCTAACAACATTCGTTTTTGTTCCATTAAAGCATCCGTTCACGGCACATTAAGGAAAATGCACATCTTGGTTACGAAAGGTCCGAGAAGGAAATGCAGAGGGTAATAGAATAAAATAAAATAAAACAGACTAACGTGCCTTATTTATTCCTAGAATTAAATTTATATCCTCTCAACAAAGGGCACGCATTCTGCTTGTGCATGTCTCTGGCTTAAACATATCTATTGGCCATTGTTAAAAAATAACAGTGAAAACCGTTCTTTTTTAGAATGCAAAAATGTCAAATCTTTGAACAAAATAATCCTACTTAACTAATTCCTATAAAAGAAAATCAGAAGCTACGACAATCCAGCAGAGCACTCAAATGAAACATATTATTTATTATCCAAATTTTGATTAGAAAGGAAATAAAACACTTCCAACTGGATTGAAGGTGAATCTAGGTAAGTAGCAAAGCACCGAACATAGCAGAAGCAACAAAAATAAGTGTCGTTTCGGCAGAGAAAACAAGATTCCTAGATCCTACGCTTGAATTTTTGCCGCTGCTGTTTGTGTTATTAGATCCTGCGCCAGATGGGGCAAACGAAACAAAAACCACAAATTAGACTTGCACCGCATAAAAGAGAAACATTTGCTTGTAACAATATTTTCAGAGAAATTGCTCTACTTTGGTCTCCAGACGAAATGAAATCTTCCGTTTCAGTTTCAAAAAATTATGAAAACAGATGTTCACCACGTGTGCTCAGGAAATTTTCTTTTCAAAAACCAGGAATTTACAAAGTGTGGCATTTCAACTTTCGATCATTATGAAACTGTGTGTAATTCAAGAAAGCATGTTTCATGCAGTTAGTCAAGAAAGCAACTCTAATAACAGGCACAACCAAGAAGAGAATCAATTGCAAACAATAACGAGGTAAAAGTCACTTGAAAAAGTTACGTTTGAAAGAATATTCTTGTAGCCCGATGCATATCAGAAGTTTCCATTTTAAATTTTAAAAGGCAAAAATAAGCATTCGTGTACGTAGTGGAAATCGCCAAATTCCGAAGCAGAATAAAAAGATGCATATACATGGAGATCTCCATACTCCATGGTAATAAACCTTAAAATATAATTTCCCTACTGAAAACAAACTCCATATAATGTTTGTTGTTTAGGACCACCATTCCAGGTATTTAAAAATTCACTACACGGGCAAATGTATCCTAATTTTTTTAGAATAGTAAAACAACTGCAGGCAGCAGAAACACCAGCACGAAAGAATATGGGAAAATTTAGCTTCCTAACACGATCAGGTAAACGGTTGAAAATCTTTTTTTCGAACATGAAAATGACTGGTTTCGAATCTTCTCCAAAGTCGTCATGAAAACCGAAAATGGCATGGATCATGGATGGAAGTAGTAGTTATGTATAGTTGCGGACTCATCGACATGACATGGATAGCATAAGCTTTGCTATGTTAAAACTCTGCGGTATGGTGAAAAGTACCTTCCGTGGCATGAAAGATTATTCTTTGCACAAAATTAAGATAAAAAGGGAAACTTTGCCAAATGACAAACTCCATAAGAGAAAAAGTTAAGCGTTCAGCGAAGATAAAAAAACATAAATCAAAACTTTTGGGAAAACTCGGGAGAACTCGGGAGACTTTCGTTTACACGTCCAGGAGGCAAAAGACTGGATTTTCGTTGACAATAACATATTCCATGAAAACCAAGGATTTGCAAAACGTACCTTTAGAAGCCGGAGTAGGAGCGTTTGCTGCAGAGGAAAAGCAAAAACGAAACGCGTCAGATAATTGAAACACCAAACATAGACGCGGAATGCTAACAGGAGAAACAAGTCGGAACTCAACCTTGTGCTGCGGCTACCGCCAAATCAAGGGAAAAAGAAAAATTATTTGGACAAAACTTCAATAAAAATTCGACATTTACAATGAAAGGTAAGGTAAGGTAAGGTAAATGCACAGTCAAATAAACAATCAGAGAACTAAGAAAAGAAGAAGAACATTGATTTCAGAGAGCTCTAAAAGGAAAAACTATCAAAACCACAAATTTATCCTCAGGCAAACAAAATAGCGTGAATTAAACGGGAAAGAACGATTCTAAAGACATGATTCAAGCGAACTTGGAGCCGCGTACAAAGAAGCAAACACGCAGCTCAGGAGAGAATCAAAAACTGAAAGAATGAGCAAAAACAGAAACCTTATCTGCAGCTCGAGATTAAAAAGGAAAAACGATCCAAAGCACAGAGACACACACAGCGAAAACGACGGCGCGCCGACATCAAAACAAACTTAACTTTGAATAAAAATCCAAACAACAAGAAGGAAGATAAGGCTCCGATCAAAACTGAAAAGACGAACAAACGCAAGAAATTTAATTACAGATAAAACCAAAAGCAGACACGATCCGAACGCAGAGCTCAATGAATAACAAAAAAACAAAAAAAGAAGCGCACAAAAACAAGCCGAAACTCACAGACACAAAAAACATTAATTATAGACAAACATTAAAAGCAAACACGATCCGAAAGGGGCAAGAAAAGGACAAAACAAGCAGAAACTCACAGTTGCTGCAGGCGTTGGTGGAAACGCCGGGGATTTCGCAGCGGCTGGGAAGCTTAAGAGCCTGCGTCATATTAATACGGAAGGTTTGGATGAGCTGCGTGTTGTTGAGCAGACCGCAAAGGCACTCCTTCTGCTTCGAAATCACCTCTTTCAGCGGATCGCAGCACGTCGCCGGCGGTTTTCCAGTCGTGTTCACGTAATTTGCGCACGGAATCAGCCCTGATACGCACGACGTTCCGCCATCCTGCTGCGCAACCGCCATGGATGATACCATCACGGCCACAACCACAATCACGCTCAGCTTCAGCTTCACCTTCATCTCCATCTCCATCGCCTCCTCCTCCTCTTCTTCTTTCCAAAACGCAACTGCGCGAACAAACACAACTAATTGTTGCTGCTGCTGTTCCAAGCCGCTGCAGTAAGGAAAATGGCACAAATCGTTCGGACAAAACCAGGGTTTGGCCGATCAAATACAAATCCGAGGACACCTTTGTTCCGCAACCTTTTTATCACACATCATGCTACCGTTGGGGCAGCCGGAGTTGTTGAACCATGAGTTTTGTTTCTGGTTCTTTTGTTTTTTCCATATTTTTGACCTGAATCTGCCACAAAGCCTGGTTTCTCATGTTGGGATGGAAATCTAAAACTGCTGCTGGGCTCGGCTCGGCTCGTCTGAAATGGGCGTCAGGTGGGTCAAACCATGTGGCTTGTGCTGTGCGCACAGCGCAGGTCACCTTCAGTCACGGACTGACAGCCTACCCCAAATAATTTCACGAATTTTTAGTATAAAGTTTGCTTGCTCGGTTAAGAAATATATAATTTTAAAATAAACATGAGTGCGATTTCTTCGAATTCAATTTAAAAAACTATTTAAAATTTTTAATTCTCGACACAAACAAACGTATCGATAATGATGTATCGAATTCAATGGTGGGCTTTCTCGTCAATACCAATTGACTTAATTTTGTATAAAATATCCTGCCATTCCTGGTCCTGGAAGCCCCGCCGGTGAGCATGGACTTAGTCTTCTGCGCTGTCAGACGCAATGCATGAATCGTTTCAACGATCCGTTTTCACATCAATTATAATAAATGTTTCTTTTGTGTGCGTAAAAATGACCGAAATCATGGTGGCCCTGTGTAGGGCAATCATTTGCAAGGTTACAGCTGATGACTAAAAAATCCGCCTATGCACATGCCTCATTATCACCAACTGCATCTCTATCACAAGTGCATGGAATCCAATTTACTGGTCGCCCATAAAAAACCCCGTGAAAGGTGTCAATTTCTTTCTTTCTTGCCTTTATTATTGTTTATGCTCATCTTTCTTGCCCTTGTTATTGTTTATGCTCATCTTGATCTCCATTGCAATAGATCAATTTTACGGGTTCTATCTTGCCCTCTAGTAATTCTACAACGTCCCCCTTGGTTCTTCTTCACAGTATCGTTAATCACACTATACTTCATGAAGGAAGTTTTGAGTTCTTGTCTTGTCTTCGCTTTTTAGCTTTATTAATAATAAAGTAACTTTGTAGTGTGATATATATCTACTTGTTGCCTTGTTAAAGGCGTGTTATTAATGAGAATTTCCTCTATTTTCATGTTAAGGTTGTTCTACCAGCTCGATTTCTGCTATCCTTAAAGAAAGTTACCCTTACATACATCTCACATGCATATACTTTCTTCATTAATTGTATCTCACTAGTTTTTGCCAAAAACATGGTATTCATCAACTAATAATTATCCTATATAAAAATCTAGTTTCTAAAGTTAATTGTTTTTTCAAGTTAAAATTTAAAATATTTTTTAACAATATTTACCTTAATTTAAATTAAAACTTTATAACTCTTCCCCTTAATTTGAATTTTTTTATTTTTTCTCTTCCAACATCATGCCAACCATAAATGATGATGAACAAGATTTTTTGAACGAAGTGCCACCTTGACGCACCTTGCCCCAAAACGGGTACATCATGACAATTAATGTGAACGCATGTCCAAGTGTGAACACGGATAAGAAAGGGATGTGATGGAAGAAGGATTGACCAACGGGGATATGATGTCTTTTGCAGCAACTTTGTCTGTCTCTCTCTCAGTTGCATTTGATGCACGTAACATAAACATCGTCTTCAACATGTTGCCACAAGAATAAGAAAGAACAAGGCTTTCTTTTGCGTGAATCATTCAAGCGCCTGCAGATTTTAGATAACGATGTTAGCAGATGTGGATGTTACCAGATTTCGCATCAAAATATCAAATGACATGAAAATAAAGAGCAATGGACCAAAGCTTTTACGTGGAAAAATTCTAAAGTGGGAAAAAAACCACGGGTAAATGTAGAAGGATCTTATTATCAAAAATAAAAAATGGGGATAACAACCTTCTCTCTTCATCACAAGGAGAGAACAAGAAGAAGCCTCTCTCTCATGCAATAGAAGAAGAATGTAAGAGTGGAATGGAAAGGGGATATATGTGATGATCTAAATTGAGGTGAGGGAGATCCCTTTTATATTGGTGAAGGGGCCCTTAAATAACTAATGATAACCACCCACTATTTTAATACCCAAGGTCTAAGTTTATCATGATAACTATGGCCTAAATTTATCATGATAACTATGGCCAACAATCTCCCACTTGGAGATTTTGAGTGAGGATCAATCATACCTCCACACCATCCTTTTTACCTTGCCATTCTATGTTGTTTATGTTTTTGCTAGGCCATATGAGCATCTATTCCAATGCTCTCGTCTAGGATTTGCCATGTACCAACTAACCACTCCCACTACTTGTGCAATGTTTGGTCTTGTACAAATCATAGCAAACATTAGGCTTCTCACTATTGATGCATACGGTACTCGAGACATCTCATTCGTCTCTACTTCATTGCTAGGACACGTCAGAGGATAATTTGAAATTAACAAGAATTGGGGTAGAAATTGGCTTACAGTCTTACATGTTGAAGTGTCACAAGATCTTACCCAAGTAGTTTTTCAAAGAAAGCCAAATCTTCTTGTTATTATTGTCTAGCTGAATTTGCATTCCTAGAATCTTATTTGCTAGTCCCAAGTCTTTCATATCAAATTCCCTAGCCAACTATGCCTTCAATTCTTGGATTTGCTCTTTGTTGGGGCCTACAACCAACATGTCATCTGCATATGATGAGTGATGAGGTACCCCTACACTCAACCATACGAATACAAGCGTTTCATGCACGATCCGGTCGAACTCCGTAGACGAGCTAGTTATGGTATCTAGATAGTTACTCGTTGATCACAATTCGCTATCTTCCCACCTGGACTAGTATTTGCTTTGTCATGTATGGTTTAGTCCAAAGTGAGGTGTATGATGCAATCCTAAACTAGTACTGCTCCTAGAGGCAATAGAAAATAACTTTAATTAAGTTAGGAGGAAAAGGGGGAGAGAGTCTAAGCTAGCCTAAGTGTGATAAGCATTCGTCCCTTAATCATCTATACACATCTTAGACCTCGTGCATGACTACCACTGGGATTATCAAGCGCATGGCCTAGGTACGCTACTAGGATACCAAGTAGTCACACTTGAATGCTTGTGATTAATTCATACTCATTTTACATTTAAGGAGTTTAGGATGAAAAGATATTAACTACAAAAGCAATAAATAACAATAACAATCAAATAATTAAACTAAGTGAATGCTACAATGATGAAGTAATCTTGATCTTTATTTTTGGTCATGTGCGTGTCCAAGTACGTCACACTTGAATAAAGGTGTCATACAATTACAATCATCACACTACAGGCATGCACTGGGGGAAAGGGTTGAGAGGAAAAACTGACAAAAATATCCTACTCTAATACTAAACTAACCTCCTCTTTCTCGTGCGCCTCATTGTGTATTTATAGGCTCACACGAGAACTGTGATATTGCATATCCAATATCGCTTGTCAGGCCGCGATATCGCGTACCCGATATCGAGGGTCCGATATCGGGACTCATCAAATATTAGGGGTCCGATAACAGAGGTCCGATATCAACACCTGGTTAACAAGGGTCCAATATCAAGGGTCTTATATCAGCACCTGACAAACCACAATTCATCATACCCCCACAATTGAATAATAACTTGTCCTCGAGTTAAACAAAATGAGAATGAGTCCAATTAATTACATAGTTGATAGGTATGGGATTATTGACTAACTAGGAATTATTCATGCCGTAGTGTGGGATTGAACAAAAAAAAATTGGGACACAAGCACAAAATTATAAGATTTATTGGAACTCATGTGGTTCCTAGTGGCGATGGCTCCTCCATGGATGCCTTTCCTTTGTCCTACACTTCAGGCTTTTGAGATTGATATTGTTAAAGAAGTGCCTGACGTTTCTTCTCTTCTATCCGAGGATTATGAGCTGTCCATGCTAATGTTCCAATGTTTGATGGAGTTAACACTTTCCATGAACACGGCAGCTGCAGGAACACTTGATTGGCCTTGACATGCCATGCCACAAATAGCCATCATTCCTCTTTGATGAGTCATGGTCTATCAGGTCCTATTATCGGACCCCTATTATTTGAACCCTGATACAAGATACCAAGTCTGATAGGTCCTGATATTGGACCCTTATTATCGAACCCACGATATCGTGATTCCCATGTGAGCCTACAAATAAAAGGCGGCACACTTGGTTTTGGCATTAGTTATTAGTTTTGAGAATTTCTTTTAAGTGTTTAGTTTTAAGTAGTCCTTCTCTTAACCCTTTCCTCCCAGTGCATGCCCGCAATGTGGTGATTGTAATTGTACAACATCCTTATTTGAGTGTGATGTACTTGGACATGCACATGATCAGCAATAAAGATCGAGATTACTTCATCATTGCAGCATTCACTTAGTTTAATTATTTAATTTTTATTGTTATTTATTGCTTTCTTAGTTAACATCTCTTTACCCTAAAATCCTAGTAACACGGAATGAGTACGACTTGATCAGGATCATTTAAGTGTGACTACTTGGTAACCTAGTAGCGTACCTAGGATCTGCGCTTGGTAATCCCAATAGCAGTCATGCACGAGGTCCAAGATGTGTACAGATGATTGAGGAATAGATGCTCATCACACTTAGGCTAGCTTAGATTCTCTCTCTCCATCTCCTATTAGTTTAGATTCTCTCTCCCCTTTTCCTCTTAGCTTAATTAAAGGTATTTTCCATTATCTCCAGGAGTAGCATTAGTATAGGAACACATCATACACCTCACTCTGGACTAAACCATACGTGACAAAGTCAACACTACTCTAGATGGGAAGATAGCAAATTATGACCTAAGAATAATAGTCTAAATACCACAACTAGCCCATCTACGGAGTTCGACTGGATCGTGCATGAAACGCTCGTATTCGTATAGTTGAGTGTAGGGGTACCTCACCACTCATCACTCTTCACAGGCTTGGGCCCTGACCTCTCCACCTTTTTCTTGGCTATATTGTGTAGTGATAGGAGGTCCCTGATGGATGCTGAATAATTGTGCCTCCTACTCTACATGTTCTACATGAGGTCCTTAGTCTCTGCCTCCCCTTAGGCTTTCAGTTGCACCTTGAGAAGGTCCTCCTTCTTGTCCTCTTTTAGGGGCCATCTATAATCACACAAAGATCAATTATTAGTAAGGTTATTAAAAGAAGTTCAATTATTTCATACCTTACTCATTGCCTTCAATAAATGTCAGATTCTTTGCTTAGTATGATTTTAGAGTTAGAAATTTTTCAAGGAAGTTGTCCTAAAAGTTTAATGTTGGACCTAGTCTATTTAGGTAACACATAAAAGGACATGTAATGGTTTTGAGAAATTTTTGATAAAATAATGACAATGGAAAGAATAGATTTGGCAAAGAAGTACTCGAAGGATATAAAATGATGTGGTGGTGTGCAACAAGTACAAATTACAAAAGTCATGCAAGTGGGTCCTCACTAAAGTAGGTTCCAACCTATAATGCCCTTACATAACCACACCTAAAAATGTCCATAAGCACTAGCAGGGTTAAATGTAATTTATACCAATGTAACAAAACACACACATGTTAGATACCACTGCTATGAGGTATGAATTCTATGCCACACAAGACACAAGTCAAAAATTCTTGAACAGCGAGATGGGATGAATCGTAGAAGGGATTGCAGAGATTGGGACATGAGGTAATTGACCTAGGGCATAATGAATCTTGAGTGTAGGTCATGATTAATGTGTCATTAGCCCATCACTCCAAAATCAAGACCAAGTCCATCCTCCAATCAGTACCATCGCATTGCTTCATTTAATGATGGACAATCATAAGAGCATCATGACAACAAGGTGTATGATCACGTGGAGTTTTGTTCAAGGGAGGAGTGATTTTGAATTTCTTTGTGGCACATTTTTTTTTCTGGCTACTTTGGCACACTTTCTCTTCTCTTTTTTTTTGATGCGTAATCTAGAGAAGCCACCTACCTTCAAGCATGGATGCATGTCTTTCCAGTGGGACCCCTTAGAATAGCATTGGGTTCTTTTTTTTTGGTTTTTTTTATTGAGTGCCTTCATTACTCTTACTCCCATTCTTCGTTAAATCTACAAGGATCTTGATACAACCATGTTGCATGATAACTCCTACAAATGTTACCAAAGAGAATCCACAAGTTCCCTTGATGTCACACCCTAGCCATTCCTTCTTAGTCTGTCATTTTTCGCTCTAGGCATAATGAGCACAAAATTACTTTTAAGTTTTTATGATGAAAAGAATATCATTGTACCTAGAGTAGAACCTCTTATTAATAGAATGGGTGGGTGGATGTGATGGGCTCGCTATCCAAATAATTAGTTACTCAAGACTTGATAGCATAGAACAACACCTCAACCAACGAGTCACATGAGTATTTTATTTACTGATGAGATTATCCTCAAAAAGATAAAACAACAAATTGAAAGATGAAAAACATGAAAACATAAAATTGTAAAATTAAAGAAAATGAAAATTATTTATTAATTCTACTTATTAGAATGGAGGATATCCCCCATGACTAATCCCTTGAGTATGGCTAGAATTAATAAATGGAAAATTTGGATCCAAGCATTTTGGAAACATTGGAGTCTGGTCATTTCCAAACCACCAGGTGTCTTTTGAGGTGGTGGTAGGAATATACCCAAATTGGGGTTCACACACTTGATTGTAGTAGGCATAGTGGGGCAGATTATAAGATGTGGTCATGTGATAAGGAGCTAACCCACTATGGCACCCGTGACCGTAAGATGATATGTAAGGATGGCTATGTCTCCCTTCGTGGCTAGATTCACTAGGTTGTATGGTTGTTGGAGTATTGATTGGTGGCCTTGATAAGGGAACACGAGGCATTTGGTTCAAGGAGAAAGATGCACCATAGTGTTGGCCTTGTGTTGGGTTGAAGGATGTAGTGGTCTCAGAATGATGTTATCCTTTTCTATAGCCATGCCTAAAGAAAGGATGCTTCTGGTGTTGTGAAGGACCTCCACTGCTGTTGACAATAGTAGCACAAGTGATGTTCATGGGGTGGTGCTGTGGTGCAAAACCTTCTAGAAAAATTGGTGGTGATGCAGAAGGAGGTGAATGATGAGAATATTGAGGATAAGGAGAAGTATAAGGAACATGAGGTGGTGATCTTGTTGGAAAGGACACGGGCTGATAGTACTTAGGAGAATAATAACAATGTGGTGAGATAGAAGATGTTGACCTAGTTGGGGAAACATGATGTTGAACCTGATAAGCACTTAGGTTTGGATGATATGAAGGGTGTGACCAATTCAAGGGTGGCCTCCCCCATGACTAGGATTTTTTCCACTGTGATTGAACAAAGTATTTTTGTATGAACTCTAGATGTAGCATTCCTCCCCAATGCTCATGTAAATGTGACAGGATTGGGCATTGGCCTTTGGGGTGATCATACAGACAAACATTACATTGATACGTATGATTGGCAGTTGAGCTTTTATTCTCTTCAACCCTTCTTTCTGATTGTCTAAGGATGTCTTATCCTACTTCTTGGTTCATCATGGTTCTACCTCTAATAATGTTGGCATATTCTCCACATTTTTCATGCATCCATTCCGTCATCTTATTGATCTTTGCCTTAATTTCATCTAGTGATTATTGTACTGGCAAAGATTGTTCCACCTCCTTAAGATGAGTTGATTTCTCCTTTTCATAATTATGGACCTATGTTAAATTGAGATTTTGGTCCTGTTGAGATTTTTCAACATTCTCCCATTTAGCCATTTCTCCTTCTTCTTTTGCTACCCACTTAATAAGCTCTTGGAGTTGATGGATTCATAGCTCATATAGTTGACCTTGGGCATACATCCCTAGGGTTTCCCTTGTTTCATTATGAAGCCCATCCATGATGTGGTACATTAGGCTTTCCTTAAAAAACCCATGGCCTAGGCATTTTTTTAACAATAAATAATATCTTTCTAAGGCCATGTCCAAGGGTTCATGTTGCCCTTGTTTCCATTCTTGGATTTGTTTCCTCAAGGCTGACACTCTTGCATAAGTTTGATATCTGTCGTTGAAGAGTTCTACCATTATTGGCCAACATCGAATTGACTTTGGTTTTAGGGGCCTATACCATACTTTTGCATG
>MNCI01021749.1:212540-254746 GCA_015680685.1 Gnetum montanum
TGTTTGCAATTACTTCTTCCTAAAAGATGTATCGTTAATACTTTGTTATAGCAATCTTGTATGATGTAACTAATCTAAATAACTAGCACCATCCCTAGCAATGGTGCCAATGATGAGTGGTGAGGTACCCCTACACTCAACCATATGAATATGAGTGTTTCACGCGTGATCTAGTCGAACTCCACCAACGGGCTAGTTGTGGTATCTAGATAGTTACTCGTTGATCACAGTTCACTATCTTCCCACCTAGACTAGTATTTGCTTTGTCACATATGGTTTAGTCCAGAGTGAGGTGTATGATGTAGTCCTAAACTAATACTACTCCTAGTTGCAATAGAAAATAACTTTAATTAAGCTAGGAGAAAAATGGAGAGAGAGTCTAAGCTATCCTAAGTGTGATGAGCATCCATCCCTTAATCATCTGTATACATCTTGGACCTTGTGCATGACTACCACTAGGATTACCAAGCACATGGCCTAGGTACACTACTGGGATACCAAGTATCCACACTTAAATGCTTGTGATTAAGTTGTACTCATTCTACATATAAGGAGTTTAGGGTGAAGAGATATTAACTAAAAAAGAAATAAATAATAATAATAATAGAATAATTAAACTAAGTGAATGTTGCAATGATGAAGTAATCTCAATCTTTATTTTTGGTCATGTGCGTGTCCAAGTATGTCACACTCGAATAAAGGTGCTATACAATTACAATCATCACATTGCGGGCATGCACTAGGGGAAAGGGTTGAGAGGAAAAATTGAAAAAAGATCCTACTCTAATACTAAACTGACCTCATCTTTCCCATGCAACTCATTGTGTATTTATAGGCCCACATGGGAATCACAATATCGTGTATTCGATATCACTTGTCAGGCCATGATATCACGTATGCAATATCATGTACTTGATATCAAGGGTTTGATATCAGGGGTTCGATATTGGGACTCATCAAATATTAGGGGTCTAATAATAGGAGTCCAATAATAGGGGTCTGATGTCAACACCTGGTTAACAAGGGTTTGATATCAAGGGTTCGATATCAGCATCTGACAAATCATGATTCATCAACATACAATAGCAAAATGATAAAATATTCATCAAACCTCTTAAAATATGTACAAGGGTCTACATTGAGTTTATTGTACCCAAGGCTCATGATATATGAGTCAAATCTCTTGTACCAACACCTTGGCACCTGTTTGAGGCCATATAGAGATTTGTTCAACCTACAAACCAAGTTCTCTTTGCCTTCTTCTGCAAAACCTTCTAGTTGGAGCATGTAAATCTCTTCTTCAAGATCTCCATGAAGAAAAGCAATTTTCACATCTAGTTGTTCTAGATGTAGGTCAAATGTAGTACACATTGCTAGGACTACTCTAACTGTTGTAAGTCTAACCATAGGAGAAAATATCTCATTGAAGTCAATTCCTTCTTTTTGAGCATATCCCTTTACCACCAATCTTACATAATATTACTCCACTTGGTCATTACTATTACATTTGATCTTGTAGATCCATTTGTTTCCAATTACCTTCCTTCCTTGTGGTAGTGTAACAAGATCCCATGTCTTGTTTTGGTGTAAAGCTTCAATCTCCTCCTACATTGCTACCATCCACAAAGACACATCTGGACTTTTGAGAGCCTCATGTAAAGTTGAGGGCTCTCCATCCTCCATTAAAAGGTAGTATGCAACATTGCTTTTAGTAACATAATCTGAGTACCAAGTTGGTACTCTTTTTGCCCAAGATGATCGATGAACTTCATAAGCTTCAAACTTAACAAGTTCTTTCTCTTCATATATTGATGTTGCTTCAGAAGTAACCGGATCTTCAACTTTTGTCTTATCTTCTACATGAATTCTAGTAGTCTTTGAATTCTCCTTTGAAGTGCTATCATCTCCCTTCTCTTGCATTTTATCTTCTACAAATATCACATCTCTACTGATGACAACCTTGTGGGTAGTGGAATCCCACAGGCAATACCCCTTAACTCCATCAACATACCCTAAGAAGATACATTTCCTGGACTTTGGGTCCAACTTTGATCTTTCTCGGTCATTGTACATCACATACACAAAACTTCCAAATGTATGAAGATGAGAATAAATAACTAGCTTACAAATCCACATTTCCATTGGTGTTTTTAGTTCAATTGCAATTGATGGAGACCAATTGATTAAATATCAAGTGGTATTGACTGCTTCTACCCAAAATGACTTGGTTAGATTTTCAGCCCTCAACATTGATCTTGTTTTTTCCAACAAGGTTTTGTTCATCCGTTCTACCACTCCATTTTGTTGAGGAGTGTGTGCTATTGTGAACTACTTCTTGATGCCTTCTTGTTGACAAAATGCATCAAATTCATCACTTGTATATTCTCCTCCACTATCTATCCTGAAACACTTAATCCTTTATTCAGACTCAAGTTCTACCTATGCTTTAAAAAATTTGAAGACTAAAAGGACATCTGCCTTCCTTTTGATTAGATACACCCAACATCTCCTAGAGTAATCATCAATGAAAGATGCAAAGTATCTTGCTCCTCCTAGGGAAGTGACTGGTGCTTGCCAAACATCAAAGTGCATCAAGTCCAAGATGCCTCTACTCTTAGCTATTGATGTGTTGAACTTTAATCTATGTTGCTTACTAGTAACACAATTCTCACAAAATGGTAAACATACGAAATTGAGCCCAGGAAGTAGTTTGTGTTGAGAGAGAATCTTCAAACCTTCTTTTGACATATGACCAAGCTTTCAATGCCACAACATCATTGATTCTTCTTCCAAACTAGTTGATGCAACAAAAGACTCTCCCACTTGATGTGTGTTCCCCAGAAGCATGTACAAATTTGTAGCAGCCTTTACTACCTTCATTACCACAAGCACACCTTTGGTAATCTTCAAGATCCCATTCTATATATGAGTTTTTCACCCAACATCATCTAGTTGTCCTAAAGATAGTAGATTTTTCTTTAGGTCCTCCACATGTTGTACCTCTTGTATGGTGCGAATAGTGCCATCATCCATCTTTATCTTGACAGTACCACTACCAGTGATTTTCAAAGCATGATCATTTGCCATGTACACAGATCCTTTTCATATTGGTTTGTAGTGATAAAACTATTCTCTCTGAGAGGTCATGTGCCATGTTGCTCCTGAATCCAAGATCCAAGCATCAATGAGCTTCTATCTACCTTCAACAATAGTTGCCTCACTGTATAGAACATCACCATCACATGAGGTACTTTCCACATTCCCTTGAGGATTCTTGTCATTACTCTTCTTGTTCCAACACTTCTTCTTTAGATGTGCTCTCTTGCCACAGTTGTAGTAAGTAATGTTTTTCTTTTTACTTCTTAACTTGGATCTACCATGAATTTGGTTCCAATTTGGATCATGTTCTGTGGATCTCCCTCTCATCATTGTTAAGGCCTCTACCTTGTTTGCCAACCTATCTTTCCTGTTCTTGCATTGACTTTCTTCTTCAAGAACCACAGCTGCAACCTCATCAAAGACAAGAGCATCCATAAGGACATTGTTGGTCAAGTTAATGATGAGTTGATCATATGAATCAGGTAGATTTTGAAGTAGAATTTCTACACATTCACCTACATCTACTTTATAACCCAATGATGCGAGTTGAGAAAATAAATTATTTAGGGTGTTGATATGGTCAATTACGATGAGGTTTCTGCCATACAAAGATTGTAAAGTCTTATCTTCAAGAAGATTTTGTTGTGGAGTGATTTAGTCTCATACAACTTCGTTAAAGTATCCCATATTTCCTTCACCGTCTTCTTTTCTGCAATACTTGAAAGAATCCCATCTGCTAGTGCCAAGTGTAAATTGGCAATAGCATTATCATCCATTTCATTCCACTTGTTGTCATCCATGACCTTTTGTGGCCTTTTCCCAATAGCTGCTAGGCAATTATCTTTATGCAAAAATGCCTGTATCTTCATTTTCAACATTGTAAAGTTGCGTCGATTGAACTTCTATATTTTATATTTGCTAGCCATTTTGTAAAATTTGTATGCACGATCTGCAACACTTCCATGAATTATGAACGTGGCTTCGATACCACTGTTAGTCGATATGGCAGCAAAATATGAAATGAGACAAAAATAAAGAGAAATGGACACAAATATTTTATGTGGAAAAATCCCAAAGTGGGAAAAAAACCATGTGTAAATGTAGAAAAATATTATTATCAAAAATGGGGATAACAACCTTCTCTCTTCATCACAAGGAGAGAACAAGAAGAAGCCTCTCTCTCATGCAATAGGAGAAGAATGTAAGAGTGGGATGGAAAGGGGATATATGTGATGATCTAAATTGAGGTGAGGGAGGTCCCTTTTATATTGGTGAAGGGGCCCTTAAATAACTAATGATAATCATCCACTATTTTAATAACTAGAGTCTAATTTTATCATGATATCCATGGCCTAAATTTATCATGATAACTATGGCCAACAAAGGATAACTTTAATTTGGAAAATTAAAGTTGAAGCTTGATTACATTAGAAGACTCATAAGATTTATTGGATAGGTACTTACATAAGGATACTTTTAATTTCTAAAATTCAAATTCAAACCAAATTTGAAGTCTTATTACCTACAAAACTAGATAGATATTACATTTCATTTTCATAAACAATAAAGATAGAATGCAAATGTTTATCCTCATTCCTTGTTAGAGTTCAAACACATAACCTTCCCATAACAAATATCAATACCACATCATCTCAACCGATTGAGATTAATTGAATGAATTTCTAATATAATTCTTGTTAAGAATGAAATGGTGGCTATGTCATTTAATTCGATGACTTTGGCGTTGCAAACTTTTATGGGAACTAGGATACTACCATGAGTGTATGTACTTTGTAACATGTATATAGTTAAGTATAAATATACTTGTAATGTAAGTTAAAAGTCTCTAGTTTGCAATTAGGACATTAAAGGGTATGTTAATTTGGAATATTGTTCTATTTTTTTTAAATTCTTCCAAAGTATTTTATTATATTTGGTTTTGACACCCTTGTATTATTATGATAGACTATGATTAAAGATGTTCTTACCTTTTATTGATAGTAAAGAAGAATGAGATTTTGAATTACTAGAATCGATGGATTAAACTACTGGTAAATCCAAAAATTTTGAGTCAATGATATTGTAGTTATGATATCATATCTACGATGTTGCAGATATGTTATCATATCTCAGCATACATTATCGTATAATAGATATTGCGAGGTGTGTGCTAACCTATATAAGAAACACTTGGGAGCATGGATCCATAGTAGATTTGATAGTTTAGTAATAGAATTCTTTCAATTTTTTTTATTGAATTTAGTACTTAACAATGTGTGCCTGTAGTGTGATGTTTTTTAATTGAGTGGAATCGTTATTCAAGTGTGATGTACTTGGATGCATTACATGACTAGCAACAAAGATTGAGATTACTCTACATCATTGCAACAACACTTAGTCTTATTTTTGTTTCTAATTAGTTTACTATTTACTATTTTCATAGTTAATGTTTACAATTACTTGCAATTTACCTTTAATTTCATTAAGCAAAATGAGCATGATTAATCTTGAGCACATAAGTGTAACTACTTGGCAACCTAGTAGTATTATCACTTGGTATGCCTAGTAGTGTAATACTTGGTAATCCTAGTAGTAGTTGCACGAAGTTCAAGGTATGAACAAAATATTAGGACCAGTTGCTCATTTCATAAGCTAGTTTGGATTTGTTTTACTATCATGTAGATTTAGAAACCCTCACTTTCATTTCATATTTGCTAGGAGCTTAATTGCCAATACAACATCAATATCATATACTCTACCGTGAATTAAACCATATGCACTAACTTTACTAACTCATGTGGGAAGATAGAAATCACAAACACTAACTAATTATTGGTATAATCACATTGTCTTATCTATGGAGTTCCACTGGGATTGTGCGTGAACACTCGTATCTCATATGGTTGGGTGTTGGATACTCCACTGCTCATCATTGGCATCGTTGCCGAGGATAAGTCAATGTTATACTCTGTAATTAATTTTCAAAGTTCATTGCATCAAAACCTAACTCTAATCTTCATAAGCTTAATATAAAGCACACTTAACACAAACTATCAAGAAACAATAACATGCCTTCACATAATGATCAACTATCACCTGCCAAGGCAACAAGAATGAGTAGTTAAAGAATTCTTGATGAAGAAGACTGGTGAATGCCAATGCATACACATATTACTTATGCTCACACTAATTCATACCGTCTAAACTTTACCTTCATGTTCCATTAGCATAGACATATGAGATGGACAGATATGCAAGGTAACATAGTTCTACCCCTTGGACGTGCAGCATTAAGCATGCTACAAACTACTCTAAGAAGAATGTACTTGGACCAGATTTAAGAAGGGTATCATGTGACTCAACACATGACCAGACCCTATGAACCTATAAGGGAGCAAATAAAAAGAGATGATGCTATGGAAATCAAGTATGTTCATATCAAAGGGAAGTAAGCTAAGACATCTGTTATCATAGAAGAGCTTGATGCTGATTAGTTCATTTCAAAACAACTCCACCAAAACCATGAGGAGCCATGAATGACACCTATCATCAAACCAGAAGAACCTATCAAAGCCTAACTTCACTCTGCTCTGGTAGAGACATACAAAGGGGAGGCTACTGACTCAAGATACAAGTAGGAATCTAGGCTAAGGGATCCTACTAAGCCCTACAAGGAACCTCACAAGAGTTATGAAAGGAGAACTAGCTAGCACTATTCTCCTACTACCTCCTCTGCTTCATCACAATCATAAGAGAACTATGATAGAAGACAACACAAGTACCAAGATTTTGATAGAGAAAAGAGAAAAGCTCATGGTCATCATGATTGATACTCAAGGTATTCTAATTCAAAAGATTTGGAGTATGAAAGAAGAAGACATAAAGAAAGAAGAAAGGATTAAGAGAGGTACAAGCATAGAAGGGATCACCACTACTATAGAACCCATGAACCTGATCATGATGATGAACCCCTTATGATAACCCAGAACATGATCAACATTCAAGAAGTAGTTTACATGCCAACCAAGCACATGGTAGATAGCCGAATCAAATGGCTAGATATGAATAACATACCCATATTTGAAGGAGGTTACAACATTGATCCTCAGCATCACCTTCAAGCATTCCATAGTGCTTGTGCCCTTCAAAACATAGAGAGTCATTGGCAAAAATTGAAGCTATTTCTTAAAACACTTGTGAAAGAAGCAGAAAGCTGGTACAAGCCATTGGAACATAAATCCATTAGACACTGAAGTACCATGATTGAAATTTTTAATGACAAATATCAAACATATTCACAAGTGTCGAACCTAAGAAAGCAAATCTAGAACTGGAAACAAGGGACTCACGTGACCCTTGATGCAACAAAGGGACATATATTATTCACTATTACACAGATGCCCAAGCCATGAATTTTCATCAAAAGAATAGTTAAGACACATCATAAATGTGCTGAGAAGCAAAACAAGAAAGACCCTTGGGGTTTATGCCCAAGGAAGACTATTGAAATCAGCCATCTATCAAATTCAAAGACTCATTGATCAAGTGGCAAAAGAAAAAGGAGAACTTAGAAAAAGGAAATTAGCTGAAGAATAACATAGGAATCCATCAATCCAAAAAAGAGATGTATAGGTATGTGATATCCAAGAGGAAGAAACCTTGGACCAAGTCATCAAGAAAGAGATGCTACTGATTCAAAAATCTTTTGGCAATGTAGTAGCATAGGTAGCAAAATTGTAGGATTCAGTAGATGAATGATGTTCAATAGCACTAAAGATTATGGAGGAGAAAGTAGAATAAATGCTCAATAGAGGTAGAGGTAAAAAGAAGAAGAAGGAATTTGGACAGAATGGTAAAGTTACTTCTGGGTACTTAGATACTAGCTCCACAGATGATGAAGGTTGCACTATATGCCAGTATGAACATCCTAAGGGATGTTGCCCAATCATGTTACATCTACACGAAACTAGGACATATGTAGTTAACCCATGATTTGTTCAAATGAAAATGCCCAAATAGTTACCTTATCTACAAGGTAACTACATATGACAACCTCAACTAATGTACGATCCTAGTGGAGCCTTGTCATAGCTATAGAAGCACTACCATCAGCAGTGGTAGCAATCACAATCATGGGCCATGCCACTATCGTGCGAACAATATTCATACCAAAAACCTAACCCTTATGGATACTATGTCTAGCATCCAATCGCACTAGTGAACACCACTATTCAAAATCTACAATATCACCCACCTAAATACCACCAAATAATGCTAGCAAGGACTAATCTAAACTTGCACATGCACCAGTAAGCAGCTGATCTTTCCAATCCCAACCCAAATACTTTGCCACCAATGCCACCACCCATAATGTAGGGTGAACTATCATCATAATATCAATACAAGAAGGTTACAAGGGTAGCAAATGTATGAATAAATGATCTCACTAGCAATGTTAGGGCCAAATAAAGAAATGTCCTTTATTTAGGATGAGTCTAGAAAAGGCTAGAAAAATAGCAGCTTTATCGAGATCATTTTATCCTAAAATAGATCTTCTAACTCTTGATAAGCTTCCATCAACATCAAGTCTAAAAATACAGACCATCATGCTCACTATAGTTGCTACCAATTGGATTAAGGTAGGGTCATTCCTGCAAAAGCAAATTGACCAAGGAGTTCCTTTGGTTTATCTACGAAAAATTGGGAATGTATCATGAAAAGCTCTATTAGACTTAGGTTCCAAAGTTAATTTAATCTCTTACGACACATATCAAACATGGAACTTGATGAGCGGCGAGGTACCCCTACCCACAACCATACAAATATGAGCATGTATGCTCAATCCAGTCAAACTTTATAGATGAACTAGTTGTAGCACCTAGATAGTTATATGTTGATCATAGTTCCCTATCTTCCCACTTGGACTAGTAATTACTTTGTCACATATGGTTTAGTCTAGAGTTAGGTGTATGATGTGGTTCCTACTACTATGCTACTCCTAAGGACAATAAGAGATAATTTAGTTAAGCTAATGGGTAATAGAAAATAAGATCTAAGCTAGCCTAAGTGTAATGAGCATTCGTTCCTAATCATTCATACACATCTTGGAATTCATGTACTACTTCTGGGATTACCAAGCACACATCACTCGAAGCACTACTTGATACGCTACTGGGTTACCATGTAGTTACACTTAAATGTTCGTGATTAAGGCGTACTCATTCCGTGTTAATAATAGGAATAGTAAATGATGATAAAGGAAATATTAACTAAGAAAATAACAATAAATAATTAACAATTAAAATAATTAAAAGCTAAGTGAATGCTGCAATGATGGAGTAATCTCAATCTTTATTGCTGATTGTGTGCATGTCCAAGTACATCACACTTGAACAAAGGTTTTGTACAATTACAAGCATCACACTACAAGCATGCACTTGGAAAGAACTGAAAACTAAAACTGACTAAAGACTGACAAAAAGGAATAACTAATGATCTAATTGTGTTCTCATTGTGTGCCTGAGTGTTGTATTTATAGGCTAACATAGAAATCATGATACTGTGTATATGGTATCGTATCTAGGCTGTGATATCGTGTACCCAATATCAAGGCCTAGCAAACCGCGATTCATCATACCCTCACGACTGAATAAAAACTTGTTCTTGAGTCAAACAAAATGAGGAACAAGTTCATTTCATTACAAATAGTGGATAGGTATAGGATTATTGAATGACCATGGATTATTTCATGCTACAATGTGGGACTAGATAAAATAAAATCTAGGCACCAACACAAAATACAAAATTTGTAGAACTCATGTTGTTCCTAGTGGTGGTGGCTCCTCCATGGATTCCTTTCCTTTGTCCTATGCTCTAGGATTTTGAAATGGATGTCTTTGAAGAAGCACTTGAAGTTTTTCCTTCTCTATCTAAGGATCATGCATTGTCCATGCTAATGTTCCAATGTTTGATGAAGCTAGCACTTTCCATGGACATGACAGTTGCGAGCACATTTGATTGGATTTGACATACCATGCTGCAAACAATCATTTTTCCTCCTCATAGGCTCTAGTTTTATCTCTAAGTTCCTAATAATTCATAAGCCATCGAGCCAAATCTGCTGCTATGTCTTTCTGACCTTGGTAGCTAGCTTTTACCACCTCTAACTCAAAGTTTGCCACCTCTAATCTTTGCAACATCTTCTTGTGTCCTACAAACTCTGTCCCATATTTAGTATAGGTGGTAGCTACCTACTTTTCAAGCTTCATTCTTGAGCACCCTGCTGTTAACATGGCCAAGTTGGTGTATCGCAGATTTGCCAACTCCATTTATTCTTTAAGATCTTTGATCTATAGGTCTTAGCTTTTCAATTTTGCTTGGTGGGCAAAGGCATAAGTATCTCATACAGCTCACCAGTTAGTGTGTTAAGCACTAAAAGAATTGATGTGGGCCTTAACCATACGAATCTCTTTTTCAATGATTTCCTTATACATTTCCACCTGGTCATGGAAGTGTTTTTTTAACTTCTTGTGCTTCTTGGCCTCATTTTGCCACGCACTTATTTCTATAGTTGTCTTTTGTCGAATGTCATGGACTTCCTCCATGGAGAGGGTTCTATTCTCCCTAGCCAAGGGATTCATGTCTTACCCAAACTAGTTATTCTTGCATTTGTTGGAAACTTTCTTTGAGAACGTTCTTCTATTTATGAACTATGATCAACTGAAGATTCCCAATAGCAAGCAATTTATTTTTCTCTTGTAAGGCCTTGAGAGCTTTAGTATGTGCACATGTATGAGTTTGTGCTTTTGAAGCATCCTAATTAGCCTTCTCTTTTTCCATTTCCACTCTTTTATTTTCTTCCATCAATTTATTTAGTTGCTCAGTTCTAAAAATGTCTAATTGGTTGGCTATGATAAATTGGGAAGGATCCCATCATTTAGCTTGTAGGGTGACAAGGGCTTTTCTTTCAATCTTTGCAACTCTCCTTTCGCGTGCTCGACCTTAACTTTAGCCATGACCAATTTTCCTTTGGTGGAAATAAGGTCTAATTTTGCTACGGTGACATCTTGGGGAATGTCAAATAAGGATGTCATAACTTATCCTGTTTGCAGTAAGTGATCCAAAGCATCCTCATGTTCTTCAAGAGTAATTGAGGGACCAGCCAAAGCTTGAGCATCACATGCTCCTGTGAAACCTGCCAGTGGAATAATAGGAATGTTAAATGATTCTTTGATATGGTCTACAACCACCTCTGCTGTGCTTGCCACATTCTGGTGCTGCATGACCACCATCGTGGCTCCTTCACCAGTTTCCAACCTAACCTAAAAAGATGCGACATTCCCAAAGATTTGCTAAGACCACTAGGACTCTCCTCCTAAAATCAGTGAAATATGTCCACTTGCAGGGTCAGCCCAAATAGTGGGCTATACAACATCATTAATGACCTGGAATAAGTTTTCAACATCACAACTTCCCCAACTGACCATCTCAGCAGTTGTTTTGACATGATTGATAGATGGTTGATAGTCTTGTTATGGTGGTGGTGATCATTGGACTTGCTAGCTTATGGGTTGTGTGCTAGGCCCCACTTTCTATTGTTGGTTGGGTCCTACTATTTGAGGCACAATGGGCCTAATCATTTATTCTTCCTCTCATTCTAAGTACTCGCCAGCATCTTTCCTTGGCATCAACGGTTTGAGCAGTTCAACATATGAAGCATTTTGGGCTTTTCTAGGAACATCATTTGTGTAGCCCAAGATCATGGCATGTTTACAAAACTTTCTAATAAGACAAGGGAAAGGCAAAGTAAGATTTCCTATCTTCCTTTCTTTAAATCACCTTAATATCTCTATCAATTATAGATGGGGAAAATTTGCATTAAATTTTCCTATCAAAATTGCACTGCCCCGCCCTGCATAAGTAGATAATCTATTTAAAACTTTGGTGGGGAAAAGGTGATAAGTGTTGATCTTAAAATAGATCATCTCTTCTAGGGTCAATTCTTTGTAAACTTTATTCTCCTTGTCATAGGCTCATTTCAATCATAATTTTCTTGAATCTATGTTTGAGTGAGTGGACAAATAAGCAACTTTTGATCCCTCGTTTGGAAGATTTAGGACCTCTACAATGGCCTTTGTAGAAAAATCAATGGAGACACCACCCACATTGGAAACGGTGCCTTCCTCCTCGCCATGCCAAAATTGATATGTTTTAGCTAAATACCAATCACCACTCTTTGAGAGGATGGGCCATAGTGGAGACACCTTTAGTTGAGACTTCATGGGTTTAGGGGTAAACTCAGTGAAAAGCCCAAAATTAAGCTCCATTATCACAACTGCAAAGATGGGCTTCTCCTAAATGGCATCGAGATATTCAGGGGATAGCATAAGATGTTGCCCTAGTTGCAGGGCTCTAACTTTTCCATCTTCTGCATGGTCATATTGCACTATTGTAGGGGTTTCTTAGTGAATGTTGAATGAGTGGGCCTCCTACTTTGCATGTTCTACTAGAGGTTCCCAGCCTCTGCCTCCTCTCAGGCATTTAGTTGCACCTTGAGAAGGTCCTCCTTACTATCCTCTTTTAGGGGCCATCTAAAATCACACAAGGATTGATTATTAGTAAGGTTATTTAAACAAATTTGGTTATATTATACCTTACTCATTACCTTTAATAAATGTTTAATTCTTTGCTTAGTGTGATTCTAGAGTTAGAAATTTTCCAAGGAAGTTGCCTTAAAATTTTTAATGTTGGACTTGATCTATTTAGGTGACTCATATAATAATTTAGATGACTTGGGTAAAGGAAGAAAATTAGTTTGGCATGAATTTTTAATAATACTTACCCCTATGGTATCCTTCAGGTGATAGCAAATTTCAAAAAATTAATGTGCAAGTTCTACAGTACCCCTCCCCCATGACTAAGCTAAACACTCTAGGCTTAATTAGGTTCAATCAAAAAAGAAATCGGAGTATCAAGAAGCAAAATATTAAAGATTGAATTTAGTCTTGCAAATCGCTGAAAATCATGGAAGAAAATTTAAACAACTCCCCCATGTCAACTATTGAAAATAACTTCTGTAGTGCATGGGGGTCTCATATATATAGTTTTTATGGATGTGATATCACGTACGTGATAGTGTGTACCCAGTATCGTGTTGGACCTGATATTGGGTACTTGATATCGCATCCCTACCAAGATAGGGTACTTGGTAGAATTGATGATTTCTCAAGTTTTAGGGCCAAAATTGAAGGATTTAAGGTAGATTCAAAAGGTCTGGGGTAAGGGCAAGTGGAGATTGAGGCACAGAAAGTGTAATGAAGTGGAGTCATACAATGAATTTCTTTGAAAAGGGTGAGCAAAAAGGACATGTAATGGTTCTAAGGAATGTTTGATTAAAATGATACAAAGGAAAGAATATATTTGGCAATGGAATACTTGGAGGGTATACAATGATGTGGTGGTGTGAAACAAGTACAAATTACAAAAGTCACATAAGTGGATCCTCTCCAAAGTAGGTTTCAACCTATAATGCCCTTGAGTAACCACACCTTAAAATGTCCATAGGCACTAGAAGTACTACTTTGTCAAGGTGGAAATTCTATGAGGTGGCATTGAATTTCCACCTCATGTTAAGTATCACTACTATGAGGTGGAAATTCTATGCCACACAAGACACAAGTTAGAAGTACTTGGATAGTGAAATGAGATAAATTGGAGAAGGGGTTGTAGAGATCAGGATGTGAGGTAACTTACCCTAGGCACAATGAATCCTAAGTGTTGTGTGTGATTAAAGTACCATCAACCTTTCACTCCAAGATCAGAACCAAGTCCATACCTTTGATCAGTGACATCACATTGTTTCATTCCAATGATAGACAATCATAAGAGCATCATGATAGTAGGGTGTATGATCACTTGGCATTTTGTGCAAGGAAGGAGTGATCCAAATTTTTCTACAGCATGTTTTTCTTGAGCTTTCTTTTCTACTTCTCTTCTTTCTTTTCTTTTTCTTCTTCTACCGGCTTTGGCACTTTGTCTTTTCCAAAGGTGATCCAAAAAAGCCACCAACCTTCAAGCATGGATACATGTATTTCTAGTGGGATCCCCCCAGAACAACATTGAGTTCCTTTATTGAGTGCCTTTATTACAACTCTTACTTCCATTGTTCATTAGATCTATAAGGATCTTAGTACAACCGAGCTACATGATAGCACATATAGATGTCACCAAAGAGAGTCCACAAGTTCCCTTGATGTCACACCCTAGCCATTCCATCTTAGTTTGTCACTCTTTGCTCTTGGCATAATGAGCACAGAGTTACTTTAAGTTTTGATGATAACAAGAATATCATCATACCCAAAGCAAGAACCTCTTATTAATAGAATGGGTGAGTGGATGTTGTGGGCTCATTGTCCAAATAATTAGTCATTTGTGACTTGATAACATAAAACAACACCTCAACTAACTAGTTACATGAGTATTTTATTTACAAATGAGATTACCCACAAAAAGATAAAATGACAAATTGAAAAATAAAAACAAAAAATTGTAAAACCAAAGAAAAGAAAAAAACATTTACTAATTCTGCTTGTTAGAATGGGGGATATCCCCCATGACTAAACCTTTGATCATGGTGAAAATTGATAAATGGAAAGCTAGGATCCATTCATGTTGGAAATATTGGGGTCCAGTCATATCCATACCACTAGGTGTCTTTTGTTGTAGTGGTAGGAATGTACCCAAATTGGGGTTCACACACTTGATTAAATTAGGCATAGTGGGGAAAATTATAAGATGTGGTCATGTGATAAGAAGCTAACCCACTATGACAGCCTTGACCATCATATGGTATGCAAGGATCAATATGTCTTCTCACGTTGTTAGATTCATTGGGCCACATGGTTGTTGGAGTATTCATTGGTGACCTAGATAAGGTAACAAGAGGCATTGAGTTTGAATATGAAGGTGCATCACAGTGTTGGATTTGTGCTAAGTTGGAGGATGCAGTGGTTTTAGAACCATGCTGTCTCTTTCTATGGCCATGCCTAAAGAAATGATGCTTTTGACATTGTGGAGGACTCCCACTATTGTTGACAATAGCATCACAAGTAATTTTCATTGGTTGGTGTTGTGGTGAAAAACCTTTCAATACAATTGGTGGTGATGCAGAAGGAGATGAAGGAGGAAAATATTGAGGGTAAGGAGGAGTGTAAAAAACATGAGCTGATGATCCCATAGGAGAGGACATGGGTTGATGATACTTAGGAGAGTGATAACGATGAGATGAAGTAGAGGATGTTGATCTAGTTGGAGAAATAGGGTGTTTAACGTAATAAGCACTTAGTGTTGGGTAATATGAAGGATGTGGCCAATTTGGCAATGGTATCCCCCACAACTGGGGGTTTTGCCACTATGGTTGAGCACAGTACTTCTATACAAAATCTAGATGTAGCATTCTTCCCTAATGCTTATGTAGATGTGACAAGATTAGGCATTGGCCTTTACAAGCAAACATCGCATTAATACTTATGATTTATTATTGAACCCCCATCCTTATTTTCTTTAGCCCTTCTTTCCAATTGTCAAATGATGTTCTATCCTATTTCTAGGTTTGGTATCCTCTATTTGTTTTGGTGATCAATGTTATCTTACATGGGTCTCCCTCTAATAATGTCTGCATATTCTCTACATTTTTCATGTACCCACTTTGTCATCTTGTTGATCTTTGCCTCAATTTCATCTAGTGATTTTAGTATTGGCAAAGGTGGGGATGGTTTCACCCCCTTGAGGTAAGTTGATTTCTCCTCTTCATGATTATGGACCTTTGTTATTTCAAGAGTTTGGTCCTGTTGAGATTTTTCAACATTCTCTCATTTGGCTATTTCTCCTTCTTCTTTTACTACCCACCTAATAAGCTCTTGGAATTGATGGGTTCATAGTTCATGTAGTTGACCTAGGGCATACATCCCTAGGGTCTCCCTCATTTTGTTATGGAGCCCATCCATGATGTGACACGTTAGCCTTTCCTCAGAGAACCCATGGCCTGGGCATTTGTTTAACAAGGAGTAATATCTTTCTAAGGCCATGTCTAAGGGTTCTTGTTTTCCTTGTTTCCATTCTTGGATTTGTTTCTTGAAGGCCAACACTCTTGCATAGGTTTGATATCTTTCATAAAAAAGGTTTATCATTGTAGGCCAATGGAAGATTGAATTTGGTTTTAAAGACCTGTACCACACTTTTTCTTGGCCAATGAGTGTCATAGGGAAGAGCTTAAGCCTTTGCCACTCATTCTCAATGTTGTTCCATACACAGGCATCATAGAAGACTTGTAATTGGTGTTGTAGATCTAAATCATAGCCTCTTGAGAACTTAGGAAAGTTGTTTAAATCAAGCCTAGGTAAACAAATTTCCTTACAATGCCTATGGGATATCTGAATAGCCTTTGTTATATGCATTATGCTCCTAGTGGCTAGCAGGGGTTCATCATCACTAAATAGGTTGTGAGTTTGTGAGTTGGGACAATGTTGTCTATGTTCATTTTGGCATTTCTAATTTTTCCCATGGGTTTGATTTCTATTTCTACGTTGATCCCTTAAGGAATGGTCATCTGTATCACAACACGACATTGAAAGAGCAGAGGAAGAAAGGGAACTAGAAGACTCATCATGACTTTTGTAAGTCTCCCAATCATCCCCTGATGTACGCTTGTTACCCATTGAGAAGGTCCTAGGCCTTACAGGCCCCCTTGTTCTAGGGGATGTCCCATATTTACTAGAGGTGTTTGATTTGGATGACAAAAGTCCTTGAGGATCATTGGGGTGTCTATGAAGATATGAAACTCCTGCATAAGATTGAGTACTCCAAACTTCTTCATCATCATAAATTTAATTGGTTTTCCAATGAATTACCTTGCTAGATGTTCCGTTATTACTGTCTTGTGAAAGAGACATTATCATGAATTGTGTGTAACTTAATTAAATTTAATTTATTTTTCGAAAGGATATATCATTAATACCTTGTTATAGTAATCTTATATGATATAACTAGTCTAGGTAACTAGCACCATCCCTGGAAATGGTGCCAATGATGAGCGACAAGGTACCCCTATGCTCAACCATATGAATACAAGTGTGTACGCGTGATCCAGTCGAACTTCACAGACAGACTAGTTGTAGCACCTAGATAGTTATACGTTGATCGTAGTTCACTTTCTTTCCACTTGGACTAGTAATTACTTTGTCACATATGATTTAGTACAAAATGAGGTGTATGATGTGGTTCCTACTACTATGCTACTGCTAAGGATAATAAGAGATAACTTAATTAAGCTAATGGGTAATAGAAAATAAGATCTAAGCTAGCCTAAGTTCGATGAGCATCTGTCCCTAATCATGTGTACACATCTTGGATTTTGTGTACTACTTCTAGGATTACCAAGTGCACATCACTTGAAGCACTACTCGATATGCTACTGGGTTACCATGTAGTTACACTTAAATGTTCATGATTAAGGGGTACTCATTCCTCGTTAATAATAGGAATAGTAAATGAAAATAAAAGAAATATTAACTAAGAAAACAATAATAAATAATCAACAATTAAAATAATTAAAAGCTAGGTGAATGCTACAATGATGGAGTAATCTCAATCTTTATTGCTAATCATGTGCATGTCCAAGTATGTCACACTCAAACAAAGGTTCCATACAATTACAAGCATCACACTATGGGCATGCACTTGGAAAGAACTGAAAACTAAAACTGACTAAAGACTAACAAAAAGGGTTGACTAATGATCTAACTGTGTTTTTTCTATGCACCTAAGTGTTGTATTTATAGGCTAACACAAGAATCACGATATCGTGTATACAATATCATATCCAGGCTATGATATCACGTACCTGATATTGGGGCCTGGCAAACCGCAATTCATCAAAACCTATCACCATTTAAGGAATGGAACATAAGGTTGGAGCTTATAGATCAATCTATTGCCATCCCTTTGGGACAAATTGATGATGTAGTGACCACTATCAATGGATGGTCCCACCCAGCAGACTTCTTGATGATCGATGTAAAGGATACTGATAAGGAATATCCAATCATCATGGGGAGGACATGGCTTAGCACCATTGATGCTAGGCTAAACATGAGAGATTTATCTATGGAGATCTCAAAAGAGGACAAACATGGAGCCATTCATATGCATAACAACTAAAAGCAAAGGGTGCAATAGTGGATAGAACATTCAAGGTACTAACACAAGCATCATAACAATCCACAATAATAATGAAACACAAGTTTATGTAAAAAGAAGAGTGGAAGCCACAAAACCAAAACACACACCGTGGCCATTAACTGAGAAACGTAATTTATCAAACATATGCATGGATACACATGAACAACTTACTAATCCCTATTTGAAGAAAATGATTCCAATTAAGCACTTGGAAACGAAAATATTAGCTCAAAAACACATATCGGTGGGAAAGGAAAACAAGAACTTAGATGATCAAAACTCCACTACCATCAAGATCACATGGGATAATCATAACAAAGTTAAAACCCTAAAGATGGTAAGAGAACCACCCAAAGTGTATGATCTAGGAGATCTCGGGAGCATTTTCTAAACACAAACCCAAGAGTTTAGTCATGGGGGAGATACCCTATCATGACTTAGGAATTAACAAGCACTTTTTCACATTATTTTACATTTTTCTCATTCTTTTATACTTTCTCATTTCTTCAATTTTTCACATTTTTAATATTTTTCAATTCTTTTAACATTTTTCATTCTTTATACTTTTTCATAATTTTTACCATCTTTTCCATTTCTTTAATAATTTTTTAAAACCCTTTGTAAATAATTTTTGATCATTAATAAACACAATTAAATAAAGGCAAGATGTAGACCAATAAGGTGAAAATTTCTCTATGAAATCAAGTCATAAAAGACTAATTATTTGCACAGTGAGCCCACATGATCCATCCATCCATTCCAATAATAAGAGGTTCTTACCATGGCCATAATGATATTCTTTTCATCATCAAACTAAAAATAAATCGGTGATCATTATGCTTGGACAGAAAAGAAAAGACCCAAGGGGGAATGAAAAGGATGTGACATCAAGGGAACTTGTGGATTCTTCTTGGATTATTATTGTAATTTCTATCATGTTACTAAGGTTGCATTATATCCTTGTAGATATAATGAGAAATGGGAGTAAGAATAAAATAAGTGCTACCTTAAAAGGGTTGACACAAATAACAAATAAAAGAGCACAAAATAAGTTTCTAGGGGTCTCACTAGAAAGACATGTTACCCATGCTTGAAGGTAGGTGGCTTCTTAGAAATGTAAAAATAAAAAAATAAAGTGCCATAAATAAACCCCTCCCTTGGACAAAATGCCAAGTGACAATACTTCTTGTAACATTGATAGTCTTATTATTGTAATTCCAAGAAATGAAATGATGCAATGTCACTAGATGTGGTCTAGGCTTGGTTTGAATCTTGGAAAAAAAGGCTAATGATTACCTTAACTAGTAATAAAACTTAAGAGTTCATTATTCCTATGGTAAAACACCTCACATCCCAATTTTTGTAGTTGCTTCTAAAACCATTTCATCTCACTGTTTGAATAATCATAACTTATGATTTTGTGTAACATAGAGTAATTTTTCCAATTTGGTGGTACTAATATGTGTGTTTTGCTAAACAAATATGCATTACATTCAATTCCTTAAGTGTTTAAGGACACTTTTAGGCATGGTTATACAAGGGCATTAAGGGTTGGAGCCTACTTTGGGAAGGATCCACTTCTATAACTCTTGTATTTCATACATGCCAAGTGATTCCACATCATCTTGAACCTTCCAATTCCAGTAAATAACAATCAATACTTCCCATATCATTCACACTATTTGTTCTAATAACACAACAATGTTGTCTTTCTCATCCGTTCCATCAATACCTCATATACTTTCATCATCCAAGATTCCTTAATCATAGACTTTCAATACTTATTTTTCACAACTAAAGCATCATCTCCATATCAAGACCCTTTCAACATGATGCATATCTTCCAACTATCCTATGGGACTCAATTTTTCCCATGAAAAAAATTCCAAAATTTTGATTTTTCTATGGTGACATTGTATCTACAATATCGTAGGCACCTATGATATCGCATCTACGATGTCACATTTATGACATCGCATGCATAAAATCTATATATAGCATGGATGAGTTAAAAAACTTTTTCATTTCTAAATTTCATAAGAAGGAAGTTGTTGCTAATTTTTCTTTGTAGCCAAGATCTATGACACTCCAACTTTCAGCACCCATAACTTTTCTCATTATCACCCTGATTTACATGATTTTCGAATTTACATGATCCTAGAGTGATCACCTTAGTCATGGGGGGTGCTAGTAAGGGAAATTTGAGTTGATTTTTTCAAATTTGCTAACAACTCTAAGGTATTATAGGGGTAAGTTTAAGGAAACATATTAAGAATTTTTAAAGTATATCACTCATGTTGAGGCCAAAAAAGCTTTAAGAAGATTTCTAATTAACCATAACACTCATTTGAAGTACTAATGGGGTTGTTATTGAAAAATATTTTAACTCTACAATCATAATGAACTAAGGACTTGAAATAACTAAGGGCATGAGTAAGGTATCAAATTGTTGCCCATTTATGAGAATATTCTAGTAATTCCAAATCCTTGATTGATTGTAGATGGTCCTAAAAGGAGGAGCACAAGGAGCATCCCACAATTGGTAAGCAAAAGACCATGAGACTGTGGAAGAGGATAAGGAAGCAAGACAAATCCACAAGTAGGACAAGGAGAGCACAAAGCACAATCCTTTAGCATTCATCAACAGACTCCTACCATAAAGCAATCTACTCAAGTAGAAATGGATGTTCCACTAATACTTGTCTAGGGACAACAACTTACACTATCACCTAAATGCCTTTAAACTATTTAGGAAAAATCCATGATGTCGATAGTAATTATGGAACTTAACTTTGATCCATTCTTGGAATTTACTCCAGAAGCTGTTAACACCTAACTTCAGTCATCTCCTTTGTGGCATACTTTGACAAATAATGAAGAATGGTATCTAAGAGAAACACTCCAATTTTGGAAAGATTGAAAAGTTGATGTGTCATTTAAAATTGAAGGAATTTGAGTATCTTACTTAGTTAAGATAATTGCAGAGGTATTGAATGTGCCTAATCAAGGAGCAAAGGTGGCATAGATATCAACTAGATCTAACATAAATGCCAAGAAGCTATGGTTATAGCGAGTGTCTAGCAAGAAAGATAAAGAATAGAGTGAATTGACTGTAAAAGAAAAGATCTATTTCAAAAGTGACACTTATCACCTATTTCCTGCCAAAAGATTGAATAGAATCTCTACATATGCAGCCAAAGGGAGTGCAATATTAATGGAAAAATTCAATGTAAACATTTCTCACCTCTACTTCACAAAAATCCAAAGGTAGTTTGAAGAAAGTAAGGCAAGGAAGTTAACGCTTCCATTCCCTTGCCTTATTTGGAAGTTATGTAAACGAGCTGGTATCCGAGGGTATACAAATGATGCATTGAGAAAGGCACAAAATGCTTCCTATGTTGAAATTCTTAAGCCAGTGCCTTCTGAAAAGGACTAGTTAGAAGAATAACTAGGCATTGAGAAGACTACCTAGCCCATAGGACAACAATACCAACAACCACAAGTTTCACCACTGCAACTACAATATTACAAACCTTCAATGAGTCATCTAGAGTAAATTGTAGAAACTATTAGTTGAGGAAGTAGGGAAGAGGCTAATTTATTCAAAGTAACTAATGATGTAGTTAGGCCAACCATCTTAACAAATCCTACCAGTGAATAGATATTGTTGCAGCCAAGAGGAGAGGCCCAGTGGTCACAAAAAAAATTCTAGGAATTCCACATCATTCTAAGTGGTTCTTGAATCTGGAGAAGGAGCCACAATTGTGGTCATGTAGCACCATGGTGTCACGGGAGTCACAAAAATGATCACAGATCACACTAAAGAATCTTTTAATGTACTTTTTGTGCCACCAGTTGATATTTCTAGAACCAAAGATGCTTAAATGATAGCTAGTATCTCTATGACTCTTGCAGAACATGAAGATGTGTTAGATAGATTATTGTAGATAGGACAAGTTATGACAAATCTATTTAATATTCCTAGTGATATCACTACGACATAGTTTGAATTGATTACCATCAAAGAAAAATTAATCATGAAAAAAATAGGGTAGAACATGTTGAGAATGATTTTCATTGATTACAAGAAGAGCTTGTGGCCCTGAGAGTAGAAAGGAGAGATCCAACTCAGTTCATAGCACCAAATCAGATAGCACAATTCAGAACTAAGAAGATTAATTTCCTTCTAAAAAATAATAAATATATAATAGATGAGAAAGAAAAGGTAATATGGAAAGCTTTAGTAGTGGAAGCTTAATCATATGCCCATGCCAAAGCACTTGTTTCCTTACAGGAAGAAAACAAACAACTTGCTGTAGAAAACATGAAGTTGACCACAATAGAAAAGAAGAAAAACACTCTAGAAGAAAGAATCCATTAGTTGAAAGAATAGTTGATGAGGGTCAACTAAGATATGAGTTGCCTTGAAAGAGAAAATAGAACCATATTTATGAAGGAGGTATGTGCTATTAGATAGAAATTGGCTATCAAAATCAATGCATGGAAAATTGAGGCTAAGAATCATGAAAGGCTCAAAGAACACTTCTGAGACGAATTGGGCATATACAAGTAGATAAATGAGAAAGATATCTAGATGGAAAAGGCCAAAATTAGTTCAATTATAGCACAAAATCCTGATTGGAAACCCATCCTAGACAACATTGCCCAAACCTATCAAGTAGAAGTGAAAAATAAATACCTACAAATAGAAGAATTACAAGAATACATGGCATTAACAAACCTCTATTATGCTAACCTAGCCATGCTAATAATAGGTAGGCCTAGAAATGAACTAGAATAGCAAGTAGCAGCCACTTATTCTTGATATTAAAAGGAGTTTGTAGATAGAAAAGATTCTTTATAGAAACTTCAAGTAGTGAACTCAAAATTAGAAGTAGTTAAGGATTGCTACTAGGGGCAAAAATATGTAGAAATGAATCTAGCCAGAAGATTAAAGACTATCATGAACTCAAAGAAAAGGCTAGAGCTTTTAAAGAAGAGTGACGAAAACTTGTGGCATGGTACGTTAAAGCCAATCAAATGTTTCTGCAATTGCCATGTTCGTGGAACATGTCGAATTCATTGAACATTGGTTCATCAACATGGATGATCCATGATTCAAAAATAGAAGAAGAAAAGTTATAGGCACTCTTGAACGAATACCAACTTAAGAAGCTTAACCAAAAGGGGAAGAAGCCTATGGAAGAGCCACCTCCACTTGGGACAACATGAGTCTACACTGAACCTTGCCAGATTTTTTTTTCATTTTTTGTCAAAATTGTCATGTCATGTGTTCATTTTTGTAAACTTCATTGCGATACTAGAGAGTCTTGTATATAGAATTCAGTGTCATGTAAATCTACCTTCTAATTTTGTAATGAACTCCATCCTCATTTTGTTTTAACTTGAGGATGAGTTTTCAGTCAATCATGGGGATATGATAAATCCAAAAATTTTGAATCAATGATATTGTAGTTACGATATCGTATTTATGATGTCGTAGATACATTATCATATCTTAGCATATGTTATCATATAAACAACATTGCAAGGTGCATGCTAGCCTATATAAGCAACACTTAGGTGCACGAATCTGTAGTAGATTTGGTAGCTTAGTAATAGGACTCCTTTAGTTTGTTTTCCTGAATTTAGTACTTAGTAGTGTGAGCCCACAATGTGATGTTTTGTAATTGAGTAAAATCTTTATTTGATTATGATGTACTTAGGTGCATTGCATGACAGATAATAAAGATTAAGTTTACTATTTATTATTTTCATAGTTAATGTTTACAATTACTTGCAATTTACCTTTAATGTTGTTAAGTGGAATGGGTAAGAATGAACTCGAGCATGTAAGTGTAACTACTTGGTAACCCAATAGTACTATCACTTGATACATCCAATAGTGTAGTACTTGGTAATCCCAGTAGTAGTTACACAAAGTCCAAGATGTGATTGAAAGATCAAGACTGACTGCTCATCGCATATGCTAGTTTAGATTTGTTTTACTATCACTTAGATTTAGAAATGCTTACTTTCATTTCATGTTTACTAGAAGCTTAATGGCCATTACAACATCAATATCATATACCTCACCATGAGTTAAACCATATGAACTAACTTTGCTAACTCATGTGGGAAGACAACGATTGCAAATGTTGACTAATTACTGGTATAATCACATTGCCTTATTTGTGGAGTTTGACCAAGATTGTGCATGAACACTCATATCTTGTGTGGTTGGGTGTTGGATACTCCATCGCTCATCAACTACCAAATTGAAAATTTAATGATTACTTTTAATTACATAACATCTAAGTATTTTCATGTTAAATACATGAAAAAGTATGATGTTAAAAATTCTTTAGTAGCTTTTCACTCTTGAAAAAGGTTAAAACTATAATATTCAATGAAAGGTATTGGGTTTAAAGCCAAGTAATAGTATCCTATATCAACCTGAGGGTGTTGTTTTAAGCAAATTACTATTTATTTTCTTACCTTAAAAAAATTTTGTTTGCATAATTTGATGAGGCCTAATATGTTTGGTAACTTCATTGATGCATCCTTGTCAATGAATCCTCGTTGATTGCATATTAGATGCATCAACACATATTTGTGGATGAGGATGCATTGATTCATTAACAGGCAATGAATCTTAGATGCATTGATGCATCCTCATCGACGCATCCCCATCAACACAAATGTATCCTCATCGATGCAATGCCTTTCTTTGCCTATAAATATGCAAGCACCCACTACGTATTTGATACCGTTTGGTCAATAGTATAGCTAGGCTCTTGCAGTTTTATTCTATAATCCTAGAGAATAGTCAATGAATGCCTATAGTGTGGATTTATGTCAATAGTACAACATCTTATTTGAGTGGCATTGTACCTATACACATTTCATGAATGACAATAAGACTAAGATTGATTCCTATTCATTGTAGCACTTTGACTTAGAATAGATTTACTTTTAATGCAATTTACTTTTGATGTACTTACTTGATAGTTATATTTTCATTCATATTAATCAATTAGTGGAATGAGTGCAACCATTTTCAAGTGTAAACATGTATTCGCTTGGTAATTCCAACGTTATTGCTTAGATCACCTAGTACCATAACAATTGGTAATCCTATTAGTGGGTATGTGAGTTCAAGACATGTATGATAAGCTAAGAATGGACACTCATCGACCTTAGGCTAGCTTAGAATTTATCTTCTTGTTATTAATTAGATTAAATAGTTAATTTCTATATTATTATTAAGGCTAGTTTAAGGCCTCGATAACATCATAATCATATTCCTCCCTTTGAACTAAACCATACTTCATAAAGCTACCACTAGTCCAAGAGAGAAGATAGCGACTTGTGATCAATGTTTAATAATTTAGATAGCACACTAGTTCCATCTGAGGAACTCAACAAGATTGCATGTGAATACTTGTGATTCGTATGGTTGGGTGTAGGGGGTACCTACCACTCATCATAATTAAATACAAGAAAAACTTTTAGACGATATTGGAACTTGAAAAGTTTTTTTAAAAAATATTTACCCTTAAAATATACAGTCAAAATAGGGGGAAAGTGGTGTCAAATCCCAAAAATAATAATATTGTTAATAAAAAATCAAAATACATCATATTATTGAAGAGAGAGTCTAAAAAAAAGCTTAAAGATTTTGGGAATGCCTTTTAAGGTTTTCATCCTTATAAGCAATCTTGAAAACCTCTTCTCTATGGTAGGAAAAGGATCATGCCTTGTTTTTTGTTTTCAGTTCTTACTAAAAGGTTTCTTTAAAAGAAAAGAAGAAAACTCTCTCTAAGGATAAAAAAAAAATACATCAATTAGAAGTAAAAAAAAATAACAACAAAATTTGAAAGTTTCACATCCTGAAGCTTCCCAAAAGAAATTAATATTGTAAAAAATAAATTAATTATTCAACTTTCACTAGGTGATTTTTTGCTTGAAGTTGTCGCTAAAAAGAAACATCTTTGAGAATTTGGTATTTGACTTCTAAAGAGAGGTCATAGTTATGCTCTTGCCTTTGAAAAATAATTGCACACTAAAGCTTCAAAATAAAGTAGAGAAAAAGGGGTCAAAGACATTTCCAAATGCAAAAAGAAATAAAGTAGACAAAGTAGGTTGATCAAGGATGACTTTATTGATGCTTAGTTGAATGTTGTTACAAATTTTGGGTTTAATTTTCAAGCATTCTCAACAAAAAAATATTTATAAAAAACATGAGAAAATGTATCTTTACTTCTACAAACAAGACATTAAGGAGAAACATTTCTCATATGTTAAATATGAGTGCTAATAGGAAGACCTTGATGAATAAGATAATATAAAAAATTATAAATTTTGGGAAAAGAAGGCACTCTTCAAATAAGTTTCATTTTCTTCATCCAAAAGTGTGATGATAATTGCATTTTCTAGGCCTTATTGAATTTGTTATGAATAAACTCATTCTTTGTAATAATATCATCAACAATTTTCAAATTAAAAGAAAAAACAATACTATCATCCTTCTAACATATATTTAGAAAAGCCTGATGCAAATTGTTGTCAACTTTAAATAAATTCTTAAGATTAAGAATTGAATTTTCAAAATTATTTTTCTCTTTCTATTCAAACTATAAAGGCTATCCATTTATCATGCATATGTAGATAAAAAACTAAAATGATACCAAATTTTCTTGAAGTGGTATATAATCTAGATGTATTAGTAGCCAAGGCTCCTTCATTAAAAGGAAGCCATCATGGGTTAATTTGCTTAAGCATATTTTTTGAAACTATAATATAATTGTAATTCTAATTGCACCCTGTCTTTCAAAGTTACTAGAAGACCAACTATTATCATTCTTAAGTATTCCTTACATAAGTCTAATTCTTAAAAAGAGCATCTAAACGTCATCTCTATTAATGCACTTTGTAATCCATTTTGATGCAAGAGAAATACCCTGGTTATAACAATTAATGAGGCCAAGTTCTCCATCTTTCTTGCTACTAGTGTAAATATTCTAAGCAACTCTAAAAAAAACTTTTTCTATGTTGCTTAACATAATACGATTAGTTATGTCATAATAAGTTTTAGAAGGAGCCCAACAACTAGAGTAATAAACATGAGTTGATTAAAAAATTTACTTAATAACTAAAACTTTTCTAGCAAGGGTGAGCTTCCTTTTCCATATTTATCAAACTTCTTTTCAATTTTATCAACCAGATAATTCCATAAAATAGTAAGATTTGACTCAAAAGAAAAAGGTATTCCTAAAATTTTGAAGATAGAATCTATTATTAAGATTTTCTAATGTTTGAGAGTAACGCATTCATTAATATTTCCATTACAATAAACAATAGATTCTTGCGAATTAATTAGAGAGTCAAATAACATGTAGTAGTCCTCCACTTTAGTTAAAAAAGTATTGATATATTATAATGAATTTTTTATCATAAAAAAATCATCTACAAAGTGCACATTAAGCAATTGCATACCTTAATTATCAATTCAATTTTCCTTAATGATATTCATTTGTAAATCATAATATAGATTATATAAAAGAAAGTTTGTAGTAATAATAAAAAGATAAGAAGCTAGAGGATAACTTGATGAATTAACCATTGAATAAATAAGGAGGAACTTAAGCTAAAATTAGTAGCAACTTGAGCATTAGCATTCATGAATAAGATATGGATAAGATGAATAAAATAATTACCAAATCCCAATTTATAGAGATTAGAAATAACAAAATTTTATTCAATCCTATCATAAGCTCTGGCATAATCTAACTTAATAAAAGCAATGTCTTGGTTAGTATTAGAAACTCATTGAATTCCATCCTAAGTTATAATAACATTATTTAAGATATGTCTACATTTAACAAAACTAGCTTACTTAGATTTGATGATATCTTCAATAACCTTCTAAATCTAACAAGCCATGTATTTAGCTAAAATTTTATAAAGACATCATGAAGAGTAATAGAACTCTAATTATTGATATGTTAAAAATCTCCATTCTTAGTAAGAAGATGAATCATATCTTTATTAATACTTTACTAAGGAAAACTTTTTTAATAGCTTGAAAAACATGAAAGAGATCATCTCTAACATTGTCCTAATGCTTCTTAAAAAATTCAATTAGAAAATCATCAAAACCTATAGATTGACCATATGTTAAATTAAAAGCTGTTACTTTGATTTATTTTGCTAAATTTGTACTTTAAGAATACTTTGATATGCTTTTGATATAAGATCAAGAATATGTGTACTAGAGACTTAGAATGATTCCTTGCTAAAACATTTACAAGAAAGAATAGAAGAAAAATGGTTCGCTAAAAAACTATTAATAGTCTTAGGATTTGTAATGATGGAATCATTTATATAAAGTGATTCTAGTTTAGGTACTTAATCATTTCTTTTTTCTATGCAAGGTTCATCTTCAATTTTTAATATATCTACGTGAGTTTTAGTGAGACTACTTTTAGCTTTAAAAGCATCCTAGCATTATTTAATATAACAAGTTTTAGCTAAAAATTTTTGAGTTTCAAAATAAAAGGAATTTTGGTCTCAATGAATTTACATTTACTTGATAAATTTAGCAATATCTTCTTCAACTTGACACTTACGCTTAGTAAACTACTTTCCAAACCATCTAGCATAATTTCTAACTCTACAAGTAGTTCCCTACCACCAGCTAATTCAACTAATATCATTAGTAGGATTTTTTTCATAGTCTATAAGGAAATCAAAATATTTTTCCCACTATCTTCTATGAATATACTAGCATTCATACAAAAAAGGTTGTATTTTTGAAAGAAGAAAGAATTAATTCCAAAGAGAGAAATGCTATTAGGAAAATGGTACAAGAAATGATAATCAGCATTCTCTAATAAAAAAGCATTTGGAACAATAGTAGAAGTAGAGAGAGAAGGAGGTACCATTGAGATGATAATAGCTGCAACATCCTCACAAATTATAGCATGTAATTTTCTGGGAAAAATATGGATTATTGGTCTTGAGTATTAATTTTGTCTTCCAATATCATAAATCAATCTCTACAAAATAATGTGTGCAATGCACACTATATAATAGTGATTTTAACTCTATTTTTAGGATTCTACTAATGCTACCAATAATTCTNCACATGTGTTGTGTATATAAATGCACATGTCCCTCGCATTTATGACACCTTTTAATCATTCCCTTAGTCAAACTCTTGCAGTTTCTTTCCATAGAAGTTAGAATATCTTTTTCTTTGAGTACTAGGTTTAAGTGATTGTATGACATTTTATTCAAGTGCACATGTACCTAGACACATTTTTATGAGTGGAAATAAAATCAAGATTTCTTTTATCCATTGCAACACTTGGATTTGCATAACTTTACTTTCTAGCAATTTACGTTCTTATTATTAAGCGATTAATATTATTGTTCATAAGTAACATAAGTATGACCACTTTGAGCAGAATATATTAACACTTGTGATGAATCATAAATTGGTTGCATTGATTGGGCCCTATCAACTAGGCCTTATCGATGCATGATTTGATGCGTTGATGTGGCTCCATCAACGTAGTGTCTAATTTGTCTATAAATATGTGCTCACACATTGTGTTTATGACAATCTTTTATCATAGTTATAGCAAAGCTCTTTCATTTTTGTCATTTGAAAGTTAGAATATTTTTCTAAGTGCCCGCAATAGGAGTCAAAGAGTGTATGGATCTTTATTCAAGCACTATTATACCTAAGCATGGTAGTATGTGCGATAATGAAGATGAGCTTTCTGATAAGCCTTGTAGCACTTTGAAATAAATTAATTATTTATTTATGTATTTAATGTTTTATGCAAGTTCCCTTAATGCTTTAAGGAATTAAGCTAGATTAAATAGTAATTAATTAAGAACATAAGTATGACCACTTCAAGAATATGCTTGGCACTTGGTAATCCCAACAATGCTTAATGTTTGATAACTCAGTAGTGTTAAACATGTTTAGGATGTATATGAAAAGTGGAAACGGATGCTTATGTTAGGATTAGTTAGGTGTAGCTAGTTAGACTAAATTAGCAATTTAATTATTTTATTTTTATTCATTATTCTTTATCCTTAGGAAATTTAAAACATAAAACATGATAAAAATCATATGCCTCAATTGCAATTAACCATACCTTTGCATTTCACAAGTGTAACTGGAAAGACAACAATTGCAACAATTAGTTTTACTTCCTAGAGACTAGTGTACTTAGAAGGCTATAAGTCCATAGAATTTGACTAGATCGCATGTGAACACTTACTGATTTGTATGGTTGGATTTAGGATCTACTCATCACTCATCATTAGCATCATTGTTAAGGACTTATAGTTTGATATGTGTGCTATTTAGGACTTAGTGAATATTATTTAGGATCATTGGATTGAACCTTAAGGTCATAATCATTTGATATATATATATATATAAATCAAAACTATACTACAAGCACACTGAGAAAATATTTCTAACAAAATTATCTTCTTCTTCTCATAGGCATGATGATTCTAAGTCAATAGTACCATAAGAATGTAGAGTGGTGTACACTCATCCTCATGAGTTTGTATCCAATTTTACTTATGTCCTCCATTAATATGAACAAATGTAGTGGTGAGACATGGAGGAAAATATTATATTTCCACCTGACTGATCTTTTTCCAAGATGCTACTCCAAACCCTTATAAGATTGGGCATCAAGGAGCTTCACAAAGAGTACGTTGTGGAACATCATGACTTTTGAGACTACCATCCCACTGAAACACAGTACAAATAAGATCAATAATAGGAAAAGAACTATGAAGACATGAAGGGAAAATGGCTCACTAACCCTCCCTTATTCTTGCTAGATCAAAAAGATAATAAGGAACCTCTTTTTGAGGATTCTCAACATGCAAACTCTCCACCTCTTGACTTTAGTGAAGAGGAGCTAAACCCAATTCCTAAATCAATGATCAACAATCTAGGTTCTAGTAATAGTGAGCCCCATAGTCATAGGATTTCTAAGAAAGGGAGTCGAAGCAGGAACTCGAACAAGCATAATGACGTTCACTCTAAGGATCATGACCAAGACAAATGAAGGAAAAGTAGTAGACAACACAATGGTAGTAGTCTTTCTTCCTCTTTGCCCTCTTTAGTTGGTTTAGCTTCCTCCTTCAAATTTGAGTAGAACTATAGATGGAGAGACAATAATGATAATTGTAGAGATTGCCATGATGGAAGGGATGGTAGAGGATATTACAGGAATCATTGAAATCATGATGATGAACTTTTTCTAGCCACTCGAAATATGCTCAACATTGCAAAGGCCATTAGAATTCCTACCATGCATGTGAAAGATAGTTAAATCAAGAGGCTAGACATAACCAATATCCCAAGATTTGAGGGGGGATATAACTCATATCCTGAAACATATTTACAAGCCTTTCATGATGCCTATGCCTTACAAAAGATTGAAAATGATTGGCAAAAGATCAAAAAAATAGTCATCAAGAAAGTGAAAAGCTGATACTGGTCTTTGGAACCAAAATTAATCCGTCGATGGAGTACAATGCTAGAATTGTTTAATGACAAGTATCAAACATACTCTAGGGTGTCAAACCTATGAAGGTAAATCCAAGGCTAAAAACAAGAAACACATAAATCCTTGGATGCCGCCATGGGTAGATATTATTCATTATTACATTGATGCATTGACCATGGTTACTCTTAGCAGGAACAACTTCACCATATCATAGATGGACTTTGTTTGGAAACACAAAGAACCCTTAGGGTCTATGCCGAAGGAAGACTATCAAAATTAAGAGCCCATTAGATCTAAAGGTTGATTAAGGAGGTAGCAAAAGAGGAAGGACAATTGAGAAAATGAGAAAGTACTAAAGAATGTAATAGGGATCCTTCCATCAGAAATAAGGAGGTCCATTTTTGTGACAATGAGAAGTCACCTCTTGATGCAGTGGTGCAATAGAGGACCTTGTTGATCCAAAAATCGATGTCTAAAATTTTAGCCAAGGTAGATAAAATGTGAGATTGATTAGATGAAAAATTTCAAACTACATTAAAAAACATAGGAGAATTAAGAGAGCAAAGTAGTGATCATGACTATAGGAGGCAAAAAGTTGCTACAGTAGAAGAAGTTGTGGAGACTGAATCACATAATAAAGGTGGATGCGACATCTAACACTATGAACATCCTAAGAGATGTTTCTCTATTGTGTCACACTTACAAGAATTTGGGGTGTATGCTCTAAATCCATGACTATAAAAAATGCAAACACCAAGAAGATTACCTTATTCTTAAGGCAACTCCAATTTGTTCTACCAACAACAACCTTATTATCCAAGTGGAACTCCATAATAACTGTATAAGAAATATTAGTAGTGGTAGCAACCACAATCATGGGGGGTGCCACCACCACTGTAGCATTACCTTTACAGGTAGCCAAATCCATATGAATACTATGTCTAGCAACCCTTCTCTCCATGTGACTCTTGTAGTCATGTTTCTCCTTTCCAACATCACTACCACCCTCTGGAATATCACTGAACTCATTTTTCAATTCCTAGAGGGAATTCCATATTCCATCCATACCCTCCTCATATGTCTACACCTATTCCTCCACCCTCAACATAGCTACTACCTACCCCATCCATGTATGGTAAGCTTCTAGCCCAACCACAACAACATAATGCTACAAGGGCTATTAATTTATAACTAGTTAATCAACCGAAGGGTTTGAAATGTACATCCTGCAAACTATCATTCTTCCAACCCAAAAACCCTCCTAAGCCCTCACAAACTCATGTAGCTAGTCATCCTACTTCCTCATCCTCTACAAGTCATCAAATTGAGAACCCTTCAAACCAAATGCCTTTGAAGATCTACACTATAATGTTAACTCATGTTGTATCTAACTAGATCAAGGCTGGCAACCTTCCTAGGAAATTAATCAATCTTCGAAGTCCACATATCTATTTGTGGATTACTGGGAATGAACCATGCGAAGCTCCTCTGGATTTAAGTTTTGATGTTAATATGATTTCTCATGAGATGTATACTACTTGGAACATGTCATCTCTGAAGAAGAGCAATATCAAATTAGAATTGGCAGGCCAATCTATCACAATTCCATTGGAACCAGTAGAAGATATTGTAACTACTGTCTATGGGTGGTCTTATCCTATTAATTTCTTAGTAATCAAAGTTGAGAACTATAAGAGATATTTTCCAATCATTATGGGAAGGGTGTTGCTAAGTATTGTTGATGCAAAAATGAACATCAGAGATCTTTCCCTAGAAATTTCTAAGGAACATGCATTTGGAAAGATTAAGAAGAAATGAGTTCCATGCATCATGTACAGCAACACAAGGTACAACTGCATGCAAAAACTTTGATCTGTGAAAAGAGCATCCATTTTTTGCACACAAGCAATGTGCAAATGAGGCAGATATTCAAAGGTGCCTATACACAATAGCCACAAAATAGGACACCTAGTGGCTGACAACTGATCTTGAAAGTAACACACTTTACATAAAACCTACTAGGAGCCTAACATGTGCCTATGTTGAAGGTATGGATGAACTGGAGCAAGTTCATCACCAACTCTTTGATAATGCAAATGATGATACCTATTGGGAAAAGTTGAAATTTCTGAAATTTTTAAACAAGAGTCCTTAGAGTTGAAAACTCTACCTACTGACATGGAGTATGCATTTTTGAAAAATTCCAAGCTGATAATCATCAATGTCAATCTTGCTCCTAAACAAAAATGAATACTATTGAGGGTGATCAACAAATGACCAATAGTATTTTCTTGGTCATATGCTAAACTCATAGGGATTGATCCTAGGATATGCCAACATTATCTATACATTGATATGGTCATGAAGCCAATGAGGTAACTGCAATCGTGATTAAACCCCAAATTGAAGTAGATCATCTAAGAGGAAATCAAACAACTCCCTAAGGTGGGGTTTATCTATCCCATTACAGATAGTGATGGGTTAGCCCACTTGTGATTGTGCCAAAGAAAGGTGGCAAGTGGTAGGTCTACATCGAATTTCAGTAATTGAATATGGCAAAATTCAAAGATCACTTTCCATTGCCATTTGTAGATCAAGTGTTGGACACTATATCTGGGCATTACTATTACAACTTTCTAGATGGTTATAGTGGCTATAACCAAATCTAGATTGTGCTCAAGGATCAAGCCAAAACAACATTTACAAGTCCTTGGGGAACTTTTTTATATCAAAACATGCCTTTTGGTTTGTGTAATGTTCTTACAATATTTCAATGCTTGCTCTTGAGCATTTGTTAGTAACAGATTGGTAGTGGGATGGAAGTCTTCATGGATGACTTCTCCACCTATGGCTTAACATTTGATCAAGCCTTGGATTGCCTTGAGCAAGTGTTTAAAAGGTGTGTGGAGATGAATCTTTGGCTGAATTGGTAGAAGAGCCATTTGATGATCCAAGAGGGCATTTTACTAGGGCATAGAATTTCTTAGGCAAGGATTGAGATGGACCTTGAAAAGATAAGGGTCATCCAAGAAATAACTAGCCAACCAAAAAATATTAAAGATATTTGATCATTTCTTGGGTACAATGGCTACTACTGATGTTTTATACAAAATTTCTCTAAGATCACAAAACCATTGGTCAAGCTTACAAAGAAAGATGTTCCATTCATCTAATTCAAGTAATGAAAAAATGCATTTCAGAGCCTCAAGCATAAGCTTTTAGAGACTCCAATTCTATGAGCACCTAATTGGTCTAGACCATTTCATATAATGATAGACACAAAGAATTATGCCTTGGGAGTCATGCTTATGTAGTTGGATGACAAAAAAGTCCATATTACATCCATTACAGAAGTCAAAGCATTGTAGGTGTACAATTGAATTACACCATAATGAAGAAAGAACTAATAGTGGTGGTGTACACTCTAGAAAATTTCAAGCACTATGTGCTTGGATACAAAGTGTTTGTCCACACTAACCATAGTGCCATTCACTTCCTCATGAATAAGCAAATGGTAAGCCCCTATATCATACAGTGGTTGATGATCTTGCATAAGTTCAATCTTACAATGGTAGATCAAAAGGGAATTGAGAATGTGATTGCTGATCACTTATCTCAGTTACAATGGGATAACAAAGAGGAGGAGAGCCCTCTCTTTGACCAATTTCTTAATAAACTCCTCTTTATAGGTGCAATAAATGAACAAGTGCCCAATGAACCAAAATGATATGATGGCATCCTCACTTATCTTCTCATTCAAGAGATGCCATAAGATTTAGACTATAGGAAGAAATAATAGTTTCTTAATCAGGCCAAATGCTTTATGGAAATTAATGGACACCTTTACAATGTATGCATTGATGGCCTAGTTCGTTGTTGTGTACCTAATGCTAAACAACTACATGTTCTCCAAGACACTCATGAGGATCCTTTGTGAGGGCCACCATGCTAGGAGATGCATGACCATTAAGATCCTAATGGAAAGGTATAATTGACCAACCATCTTTAAGGACATCCACCAATTTGTCCACTCTTGCGAATGCTATCAACGAGATGGTGGAACAAATGCTCAAATGAAGGGATATCAATAATGGATTCAACCATTAGAACCCTTTGATATCTAGGGGCATTGACTTCATGGATCCCATCATGCCCAAGTTGAATGGAAAGGCATACATATTCATCATTGTTGATTAATGCACAAAATGGGTAGAAGTAATAGCCATCATCAACTATACATTATTTACTACTATGTGGTTTGTACAACAAAATATTGTAAACAAGTTTGGGGTGCCACATGCATTGATTTCTAACAACAGAACCCATTTTACAAGCACTACCTTTCACAAGCTTATGCAACACATGGGGGTTGAATATAAACTTTCAACACCCTAGCACCCCCAAGCCAATGATCAAGTAGAAGTTACTAATAGAGAGGTAATGAAGATCCTAATGAGAACTATTAGCAAATATAGGAGACTGAGCACAATACTAAATGATGCCCTCTAGACATGTTGCTCAACATGGAAACTTCCTATAGGCTACTCTCCCTATGAGCAAGTGTATGAAAAATTACCAACTCTACCTATCCAATCTAAGTTATGTACACTTTCAATAGCCTATGACTTGGGCCTTGACCTCAACCTAACACAAAAAGAAAGATTAATCAACTTAAATGTGCTAGATGAAAATTGATTGGTAGCCCTATCTTTGAATGAAATTACAATATATTCAACAAAAAGTGCCATGACCTTAGAATATGAAAAGTAAAATTTTAACTTGGAGAAAAGTTCCTCTATTGGAACCCCACATATGTACCTCAAAAGACTAAGTTTCAAATGTTGTGGGAGGGGCCTTATATTATCTATGAAAACTTTTCTTCGGGGGACATGTTAATCTACAAACCGAAGAGCCCAAACAAAAAGTAGCTAATTAACATACAATAAGTAAAACCTTTCCATAAACCTAAGCAAGCCAATGCAACAAACACCTCATCGAATGGACAACCATGCTCAATTTTCTAGATCTCCTCCTTACAACTTAGTCATGGGGAAGATGGCCATTCATGCTAATCATTATAGTGACTCCTTATTTTTTCATCTTTTTTTTCATGTTTTTGTTTTACAATTTGTTATTTTTTAAAATTTTTGTTTTACACCTTCTTTATCTTAAACCTATTTATTTTTACTTCTTTTTTTTCCAATTTTTGTTTTACAACATCATTAGTATGTTTTATCTTGAATATTTTACAATTTCTTGTATATTTTATTCTATTTGGATGTGATTTTCTCATTATTTTTTCTAATAAATTGCCCTATTATCAACAGGACACAGTGATGCTGTAACTATTTGCTAATGGTGATTTGTACTTAACATTTTTGATTACTAAAGTTTGGTTTCTATTTTTGAATTTTGATGATTGATAACTAAGATAAAGTTTCTTTTTCATAGAATAGGTAGTGAGTCCATGTCATCCACCCATCCACAAAATCTATGGTTTTCCTTGTTTTGGAAACATGAGATCCCTTTTCATTAGTAAAACCTTAACAAACTTGTGACCCTGGTAGTTTCTAGACTTGTGAAGGATTTAAAGGCTTGAAAAGGGTGTGACTTCAAAGGGATTCTAAGCTCTCTGTACTTCTACAATCTTGAGTAAAAGTGTATTTTTCATGGATCTCTTAACCTTCCATGTCAACCAATAACAAGAAGTTGAATAAGTCTTTGTATGATGTGGTTCCCATCTAAAAATCCATAAAAAATGAATGATGGAAATTCAAAGCACATCCCTTAGACACAGTAAATGATCTACAAGCACTATTTATGAGACTAGAAAGATATGTTACCCATGTCTGAAGGTCTCCTCTAACCAAGGCCCTTTCTTGCTTCTTGCTTCTCTTTTCTTCTCTAAAAGTAATAGTGTTTGATCTGTGGGAACATTGTTATGTCTCAAGAGGATGAATTGGTCTTAGAGTGGTGATGCAAAGTCATTGAACATAATTGGTTTTGTTCTGGACTAAGGATGGACTCTATCAGGTCATTTCACCAAAAATTCCATAAGGGACTTCATATGACCAGAATCGGGAACTCCATTCCACTCTCTCTATCATCCATTAATGCTTCCGTGACTCACCTCACTACTAGTTGTCCATGTTTTCATCCAATTTCTTAGTTTGATGTGTTAAAATTCTTAAATAGATTCTCTGGGTTTGGTCATTAAATTTTCGTAATCATTAATCAACTATGGGCCCCACAGACTCCATAGTTAAGTTATGTAAGGGCAAAAAGGGCATGTGCTACTATGGGAAGTATCCACCTACATATCTCATATTTTGGTTAGTTAAGTTCCTTACCCTTAGATGTTTTTGCAACCAAATCTTTCATGTGCTCCATCATGGGGACCACAAACCTTAAGGTTTTTAACAAAAAATTTTCAAGATTTTTCTAACACCCCCAAAGGGTTAATGAATAAAATAATATTAAACCATCAATTTGAGAGTTTAACCCTTCCAAAAAACTCTGATAAACTTAAAATTACTTATTAATATTAAAATAATAATTAAAGTGATTAAATTAACCATGATCACAACTTAGCTAGGTGTGACTTTTCCAAAAAAATAAGGTATCCCAATAGTTTCAAGTTATACATTAAATGCTAACTCTTGGTCATGTTGTGATTATAGATGGAACCAAGATCGAAACAACCATAGGAAGGAGGACCATCCCAACAAAAGGACAAATGACCTAGAGCTAAAAGGGAGTAACAAGAATAAGCCCAAGAGTAGGCAATAGAAACTTATGCAATGGGGCCTCTTTAAGAGGATCTTGAAGTCAAATCTGTTTGATAGATTCTTGAAGAAGAGGCTATAACTAAGCAATATCATTGAGGAGAGCCACTAGGGCCCTTACGAAGACTTCAAATCACATTGACACAAGCTTGCCTTGATACAGTCAAGCCTCATGATGTCCAATGCTCAATTCTCTAAGAATTGAACTTTGGACCATTCTTAGAACAAGCTCCACCAGAAGTCAAGATGTAGTTGTAAAACTCTTCTAGATGACCAATCATCACTTCCTATGGGGAGTGGTACATGGGAGAGACATCTTTTCTGAAACAATAGAAAGGTAGGAGCCACTATGAAAATCAAAGACATTTAGGTGTCCTACTCAACCAAAGTTATTGCACAAGCTCTTGGTCTACCTGATTCTAGGATCCATTTGGCAAAGATCTCCATGTAAGTAGACCCAAAGGTAGAAAAGGAGTCGACCCTGTAGTGTTACGAGGTTGACTACAAGGAGTTTAATGCACTCACACCAATGGAGTACATATACTTGAAAATAGTAGCATATAACATCAAGTTGATGGTGAGGCCTAGTAAGGTGACTGCTTTCTCCGATCTTGCATGTGCTGCTTTAAGTGGGAAATTCCCTATAAACCTACCATAGCTAATCTATCTAAAGATAGAAAAGTGCTTCAAGGAAAATGAACATGGAAGGAAAAAATTCCCTTTCCATGCCTTATCAGAAAACTCTGTAAAAGGATAAGGAAAGTCTGCTATGCAAATGACACAATCAAACATACTCCCATTGCCTCCTAGTCTAAACTGATGAAAGAAAAGACCCTTGTTGTATCCAAAGAAGAGAAGTAGCAACTGCCACCTCCACCACCCACTTAGAAAACAACATTGAAGGCTTGTGCTACCATTGAGCACCTATGCAAAATTTGAGAGTAGCTCTTGTGTGAGTAGGAGCAACGACTAGGAACAAGTGGTGGGATTTCATCTATGTACCATTCTACAATGAGTCACGTCAATGAAGTGGGCTAAATAATTAGTCAAATGGAGTGAGGTGGGCCAATACTCTCAACCTAAAAAATGCAACTATCTGTGAGGTCGAATCCTAGTGCCTGAGAGCTAATAGTGTCTCTCTCGCAATAATAGCAATTCCTAGAAATCTTTAGAAATGTCGCTATCTTTTCAGTGTGCATGAAGAAGGGTGTGGGGGCAACTATCTTGGTGGTGCAGCAACAAGGGTAGGAGACAACAATGAAAGTGGTTGCTGATCGAATCACCAAAGCATTGAATGCACCTGTAGCATCTATACTAGATGTTTTTCACTTAGACATGTGTAGACATCCATAGGAACTATTAGCAAAAAAGTGAGCATAGCCTAGTGAGAATTGGGCAACCTATTCTAGATATCTTTAATTTTTCAGATAACATCACCACAACCTAGTTAGAGCTTCTTGAAGCAAAGGGAAATTGCATCATTTTGAAAGGACAACTTGAAATGGCTCAAGTGCAAAACCAACACTTGGCCATGGAGGTTGCTAAATTAAGAGCCTACCTTGTTGATCCTACACTCCTCAACCCTACACTTAAAGGAGATGAAGCTTTTCAGCAATCCTTTTTTAAAAACTTAAATAGGTTAAGGTAAGAATGAGATGCTAACTGTAGAGAATGATCACCTATGAAATGTTGATGTGTAGAAACAATGGATTCAAGAATTCATCCATTAGTAAGAGCATCTAGCTAGGGTAAACACTAAACTGAGGAGATTGGAAGCCAAAAATAGAAATTTCTCTATGGAGGAAGTATGTGCCTTATGCCAAAAATTTGTAATTGAGATTACCACTTGGAAGAATGAGACTCTTAAATTTGAGAGAGTCAAAAACCACGACAAAGATCAGGTTGGCATACAAAAGGAAGTTAATGAAAAACACATATAGATAGCTAAGGCAAAAGTTAATAAGATCCTCCAACAACTCTAGCAAGGAAAAGAGATATGGTAACCTATCATTGATGAGATAGATGCCTAGAACAAAGTAGAGATTCGCATGAAGAAGTTGTAGATTGAAGAGATGATAGAATACATGAAGCTTTCCAATCTTCGATATGCAAACCTAGTAATGATGACTATTGGACAACCACGATCAGACTTAGAGAAATAGGTGGCTAGCTTGTACTTGTTGTACAAGGTAGAGCTCAAGCACCACAATGAGACCAAGCAAAACCTTGAGACTACAAATGCTGAACTTGAAGTTTTCAAGGCAAGATTCACTGATCAAAGATAAACTGTTGAGAACTTGGCCATAAGAATGAATGATTACCATGAATTATAGAATGCAATTAGGGTGTTCGACATTGAATGCAAATAATTTGCTACCTGGTTCTTCAATGTTAGGGAGCTATTCCTAGTAATGCCCTATCCTTGGGATGTGTCTATTCCAGACCAAATTGGTAAAGTTGTGTGGACTGTGCATAATTCCAAGAGTAAGGAGAAAAAAATAAAAGCATTGTTGGATACTTTTTATATTTCACTAGAAGTTGCAACTACAACAAAACAACCATAGTAGCCTCAACCATTGTGTGTGCTTGAAGTAGAAGAAGGCCCTTTGGATCCTCATGAGCATCCGCCACCTAGGATTGTTTAATCTTCTTCATCATCGTTGCACCATCAAAGGGATTATGTTTGTTAGTTTTCTCCTAGAAGTTTAATTTTTTAGTCTTGAACACCAAAATTTTTTTTGTAAAGATTGTATATCCATACACTTTAGCACTTAGTGTTTGGTTGTGTTTTTCGTATGTCTATCGTTGGTCAATAATTCCATACCTTTTCAAATTTATACAGAATTTGAGGATGAGGTTTCATTTAGTCATGGGGGTATGATGAATCATAAATTGGTTGCATCAACTAAGCCCTGTTGACTAGGCCCTATCAACTAGGCCTCATCAACACATGATTTGATGCGTTGACGTAACCTTATCAATGTAGTGTATATTTTTGCCTATAAATACATGGTCACTTACCATGTTTATAGTAATCTTTTGTCATAGTTGTAGTGGAGCTCTTGCAGTTTTGGCATTTGAAAGTTAGAATATTTTCTAAGTACCCACAATAGGAGTTAAAGAGTGTACAGATCTTTATTTGAGTACTATTGTACCTAAGCACAACAGTGTGTGCTACAATAAAGATGAGCTTTTTGATAAACCTTGCACCACTTTGAAATAGATTAATTGTTTATTTATGCATTTAATGTTTTATGCAATTTCTCATAACACTTTAAGTAATTAAGCAAAATTAAGCTAGATTAAATAGCAATTAATTAAGCACATAAGTATGACCACTTCAACCATATGCTTGAAGCTTAGTAATCCCAATAACACTTAATGTTTGGTAACCTAGTAGCATTAAACATGTTCAGGATATGTATGGTAAGTAAGAATGGATGCTTATGTTAAGATTAGTTAGGTGTAGCTAGTTAGACTAAATTAGCAATTTAATTATTTTATTTTTATTCATTATTATTTATCCTTAGGT
>MNCI01021754.1:0-74651 GCA_015680685.1 Gnetum montanum
GGTTGAGGATCATTAAACTTAGAAGTGGGTGGGAGGGATGAATAATTTCTCCAAAATAAAAATTTGTTGAGACAAAGCACACACACCAAATTTAACATGGTTCCTCAACTTGGGTAGTCCACACTCAAAGGGTAGTTCACAAGAACACCTCCAGACTTTGTTGCTCTTAAATGTGGTTTGAAGGGTATCACACCCTACACAAGCTCTAAGCATTGCTCCTAAGTGATTTGATACTATGAATCCACTTAACCCTGCAAGGTCTTAAAAAGCTTAGAATGTGGTTTTCAGGATCCCACAACCTTTACAACTTGAGCTCTACTTCAGAGTATTGTGGTGCTACACCAACACCTAATCCTGCAAGATCCCAACAAGCTTAAGCAAGATGCCTTCCCACAAGCACATCAACCCTGCAGGATAACAATAGATAACAACAATCACAGGAAAGAATACAACTAAGTTTATCGATCCTTGCACTTTAAGGTACAACTCACTTTGACCAATTACAATAGATAAAAGATTTTACAATGAGGAACAACAATGATTACTTGATTATTACAATGATAGTACAAAATTCTTGCATATTCCCCAATAGGAATGAAGTCTTCTTATAGCCAATATGTTTTTGAAATCACCTCAAAATTCTTGCAACAACTAGTTAATGGTTACTGAAGATGTCTTCTTCAAAACTGAGATGTCTTTCTACAATGGACCTTCATTTTGGAAAGATGCCTTCTTAGAGACTAAGACATCTTTTTGCATCAGATCTTCATTTTGCAAAGACGTCATCCTCTAGTGAAAGACATCTTTCTCTCTAGAAATATGTCTTCTATTTTCTAGAGATGTATTCTCCTAAGTTGCCTTCAATTCTACCAAGATGTCTTTTTTTTCTTGAAGATGTCTTCACTTGATAGTAGATGTCTATTGTTTCTACAAGACATCTTCTCTAAAAATAATCATTCAATGCTAAGGATTTCTTATTTCCTATGAGATGAGTTTTGAAGTCTTCATCCCTTATCCAAGATCTTTGAATTCTTGCATGTTCACTTCAAACCTTGTAGATGACATCCTCCTTTTATCTAAACCAGTTTGTTTCCTGTCATCAATGTGGGCTTCATCTTGGTCTCTAAGATCTTTATTTTGACATTGCTTTGTAGGTGTCATCTCATTTACTTCTTTTGTTTCCAATGTACTTTGTCCTCCAATCACAACAATCACACAAACATTCTTATACTCCATTTTTCTTAATGTTTTGACATACCAAAAGGTCAACAATGATGACATGTATTAATGTAGATGTAGTTAAAGCCTATATAAATGTATGCATGAACCACATTTATGATACATTAAGTCCATACTGTAGTAAATCTCTTGCAATTTTCTTTCTCTAGAGTTAGAACATTTTCCTCTAAGTGTCCACTGTGTGAATCAAAGAGATTATATGGATCCTTATTCAAGCATCATGTACCTAAACACCTTAGCATGAATGGCAATAAAGATGAGGTTTTTAACATTCATTGTAGCACTTGGATAGTTTAACCTTTCTTATTCACACTTTACTTTTAATGTAATTTACATTTCCTTTCTTAAGTAATTAATGTATTTAATCATAAACACATAAATACAACCACTTTGAGCATAATGTATAACACTTGGTAATCCCAATAGTGATCATTTGGTATGCCCATTAATCATCACTTGGTAACCCAGTAGTGTTAATACTAGTTCAAGATGTGTCCAATAAGTGGAAATGACTACTTATGTTAGGATAGTTAGTCACTAGAATAGATAAGTAGTTAAATAGGCAATCATTAAACCTTTGTTTATTCATCATGTACTTAGGATAAAAATATATAAAAATACAAAAAAAAAATATCATAAGCCTTAACTCACATTTAAGCATACAAAAAGATAACATAAGTATGAATTAGGAAGATAACGATCACATGACCCCTTGATTCATAGTTTATGACTATAGGCAAACTTAGGAACTAAGTCTATGAAATTCGATTGGATTGCTGGCATACGTTTGTGATTTGTATGGTTGGACATAGGATATACTCTTTGCTCATCATTGGCATCATTACTAAGGATTAAGTTTAACTAAGTACACTAAGTAGGAATAAACTATGAAGTTATACAAAGATGTTGTAAAGATCACACAGTGAACCACTATTAACGATTAAGGAAACAATTAAAGAAATAATAAAATACTAAGGTTACACTATTTTTATCAATAACTAATATGGCTTATTCTCATAGGAATGAATCTCCACTACATAACGAAGAATCCAACCAACAATAGGAAGCATCTAAGAGGCCCCAACAACTTAGAGTTATCTATGCCAATCCAGATCCTTGTAATTTGGATTTCACTTTCATCCTTCATCAAGATAAGTAGATATGTTAGAGGGACATAGAAGGCAACATCATGTTGCCTCCTGATCAATCCATTCCCATCATGCTAATGCCCAATCTCCTCAGACTTGGCATTGCCACACTTAACTTTGAATGTGAGGTCAATGACCACACTTATCAGGGTCATCATCCTACCAATGTCCAGAATAGGCTAGATTAGTATATGAAGGCATGATATGAGGCCTTTAGAGGCAAGAAGGCTATAAGCTGCTTATTCGTATAAAAACAAAAAAAAATAGGGCAAGGAATTCTTTTTGAACCAATAGCAATACATAGATTCTCCTCCTCTTTATGATGAGAAGACCCTTAACTAAAGGTTACAGTCAACTTTGGAGAAACACTGTGATGGAAAAATAGGATCTCAAAAACTAGAAGCCTTAAAAGACAACAACTGTAGCCACTTATTCAAGGATAAGAATAATTATTAGAGGAAGAATAAAGAAAAGCACACAAACTAGGATAGCGACCAAAGGAGAGGAATTAGTTGACATCATTCCCCTGGTTCTTCTTCTTCATCCTCATCAACCTCTTTGTCTTCATCCTCATCATCCTCTTTGTCTTCATCCTCAAACTCTAATAGGAGGAACAAGAGTTGAGACAAAAGGAGAAATAGCCAAGATCAGGATGAGGATGAACAATAGGAAAGAAATGAACAAGGATCACACTGAGATGATTGAGATCAAGGTCAAAGGCAACCACAAGGGAAAGAGGAGCATCATAAGAGCCAAAGACATAATAGGACTTATCATAGACATCATGGTCATGAAAGGGATCATTGTTTAGGTCATGATTATGATGAGCCTCTAGTGGCTACTTGAAACATGCTAAAAATTTTAGAGGTAGTAATAATTCCAATAAGGCATCAAAAAGCAAGATCAATAGGTTGCATATGAATAATATTCCCAGTTTCAAGGAGGGATATAATTCAATTTCACAAAATCATCTTCAAGCCTTTCATGATTCTTGTGCCTTGAAAAACATAGAGAATAAATGATAGAAGCTAAAATTATTCCCAAGGATACTCACTAAGGAATTAAAAAGTTGGTGCTATTCTTTAGAACCAAAATCCATTCCCCAATGGAATACTATGTTGAAGCTCTTTAATGACAAGTACCAAATGTATTCTAGAGTGTCTAACCTATGGAGATAGATCCAAGGATGAAAATAGGGAAATCATGAGTCATTGGATGTAGCATTGGGTAGGTACTACTCTCTTTTGCATTGATGCCCAAGCCATGGACACTTCCAAAGGGAAAAAATCCACCATATTACAAATGGTCTTAGAAAAAAGATAAGGAAAACCCCTGGGGTCTATGCCCAAGGAAGACTTTCTAAGATGTAGCCTTATTAGGTTCAAAGGTTGATAGATTAGGTGGCTAAAAAAGAAGGAGACCTAAAAAAATGTGAAAGTGCAAAAGACTGTAATAGGGACTCCTTAATGTAAAAAAGAGAGGTACATTTCTATGACTTTGAGGAGGAGGCAACACTTGATGAAATAAAGGAAAACTTTCCTAATAAATCTATCATTGAAATATTAGTTAAGGTAGATAAGATGTGAATCTTATTAGATGAGAAGTTCCAAATAACTTTGAAAATCATAGAGGAATTGAAAGACCAATGGAGTATTGATACAGAAAGAAGGAAAAAGAAGGATACAAAGAAGGGTTATTATAATAGCAAGGGTAAAGACACAACAGTTGAAGAGGTTGTAGGTTTGAAAATAGATGATGATGGCTATGAGATTTGCTAGTATAAATATTCTAAGGGATGTTATCCAGTGGTGTCACATCTACATGAGACTTGGATGTATGCATTGAATCCAAAGTTTCCAAAAAGAAAAGCACCTAAGTGGTTTCCATATTGACAAGGTCACTATAGATAACAATTCCACCGATCAATGTATTTTCAAAGTGGAATACCTCCTCAACCTCAGGAGTAATATGAATAATGGAAACATTCATAGTTATGGGAGATGTCACCACCATGGTAGTAGTATCCCTACTGATAGCCCAACCCTTACATATATTATGTTCAATAGCTTGTATCCTCACATGACTCCTCTAGCCATGATTCCTTCCTTTACCACTACTATAATCTAGATTATTATAGAGCACATTCTCCAAAATAGTATCTCCTTTTTCCTTCCATTCTCCACAACATCCCTCAAGAGCTCTTTCACTAGCCCCAACCACACCCTTGCCACTTGCTTCATTCATGGAAGGTAAAATTCCATCATAGTCACATCAAAGAAATACCATGAGAACAATGAACTTATAGTCAAATATTTATCTAAGTGGCCCTAAACAAAAATTTTGTAAGAGACTATTTTTCAAAACCAATAGTTCCATGAAACCCTCAAAAACACTTGTAGCTATTAACCCTATCACATTTACCTCTAAAATTATCATCAAGCTACCTTCAAACCAAATGACCTCTAACATCCATACTATTATGGTAACCTATGTGGTCATTAACTGGATAAAGGCTAGTAGCCTTTCTAGGAAATGATCTGATCCTAGGAGTCCCCTCATTTATTTATAGAATACAAGGAATGAATCATTCAAGGCTCTATTGGATTCAAGTTCTAGGGTGAACTTAATCTTCCAAGAAATGTATAAGACCTGAAATTGCCTCCTATGAAGAAAAGAAATATCATCCTTGAGCTGGTAGTTTAGTCCATCACTGTTCCTCTGGGGCTAGTGGAGGACATTGTGATAACTATCTATGGGTAGTCTTATCCTATTTATTTTCTTATGATCCATGTGAACAATTGTAAGGGAGACTTCCCTATCATCAGTGGAAGGGCATGGCAGTGGGGATTTGAGACTTTTCTTTGGAAATTTCTAAGGAAAATAAGTTTGATAAGATAGAAAATAAGAGACTTCCACGCATTGCATACAGTGATATAGGGTGCCATTACATGTAGAAACTATGGATGATCAAAAATACTTCAATCCAAGCATGTAGTTAGTTTGTTGAAATAATAGTTGTTCAAGAGTTCCTATATGTAGTTGTCACAAAGCAAGAAGGAACCCAATGGTTAATAAAAAATCATGAAGCTAAGTCCAAAATGTACATGGAACTATCAATGAGTTTCACAAGCACCTATATAAAAAAACATGAATGAAATGGAGCAACTTCATCACCAACTCTCCCATACACAAAGTGAAATAGATTAGGTGGAGTTAGAGATTCCTAATTAGTTCAAACAAGAGCCCCTTGAACTAAAGGCCTTACTGGAGACTATGGGATATGCTTTACGTAATAATGATAATCCAATAATCATCAACATAATTCTTGCTCTAGAAAAAAAATAGAAGTTGTTAAAGGTGATGAAAAAATGTCTAACAACCTTTTCTTGGTCCTATGACAAACTTATAAGAATATATTCATAGATATGCCAACAACACATCTATACAAACTTCTTCATTAGGCCAAAGAGGTTATCGTAAAGAAGATTGAATCCCAAACTAAAGAAGGTTGTTAAGGAGGAGGTTGAACAACTCCTCAAGGCTGGGTTCATCTATCTGATTGTAGATAGCAAATGGATTAGCCCACTCATTAGTTTAGCCAATAAAGAATGGTTAGCTCACATTGACTTTTAGTTGTTAAACATGGCAACATTCAAGGATCATTCTCCATTTTCATTTTTTGATCAAGTGTTAGATACCATAGCAAGGCATTTCTATTACAGTTTCCTAGATGGTTATAGTGGATATAACTAAATGTAGATTACCTTAGAAGACTAGACCAAAATCATATTCACAAATCCTTGGGAGACTTTTGCATATATAAAGATGCCCTTTGATATGTATAATGTTGTTGCTAACTTTCAACACTTTGTTCTTAGCATCTTTCAATAGTAAATCAATAGTAGGGTAGAGGTCTTTATGGATGACTTCTCTACCTATGGTATCACATTTGAGTAGGCCTTGGATTGTTTGATGTAAGTGCTTCAACGATGTGTAAAAACCAACTTGAAGCTCAATTGGTAAAACAATAATTTGATAGTCAAAGATGACATTATGTTGGGGAACAAAATTTTAAGCAAAGGGATCAAGATGAACCCAAAAAAAAATACAAATCATCTAATGAGTAACTAGGTAGCCTAAAATGATGAAAGATGTATGGAAACAAATCTATGGCTCAACTGGTAAAAGAGCCATCTCATGATCCATGAAGGCATTGTATTGGGACATAGAATCACTCAAGCAAGGATTGAGGTAGACCCTAAAAAAATAAAGGTTATCCAAGGAATAACATGCCAACCAAAGATAGTTAAAGATGTTTGGTCATTCCTTGGACACACTAGCTACTACCAACGATTCATAGAGATTTCTCTAAGATTGCAAAACCATTGGTAGAGCTTACAAAAAAAGATGTGCCTTTCATCTAGACCAAGTAATGTGAACATGCATTCCAATAGTCAAGAAAGAAACTCATAGAAACACCAATCCTATAGGCACAAAATTGGTCCAAACCCTTCCACATCATGATGGATGGATCTAACTATGCCTTGGGAGAGTGTTCACACAGCAGGATGATAAGAAACATCCATACTAATTCCACTGCAAGAGATGAAGCTTTGTGGAAGCATAATTAAATTACACCACAATGAAGAAAGAATTAATGGTAGTGTGTACACTCTTGAAAAGTTTAGGCACTATGTGCTTGACTATAAAGTATTTATGCACACAGACCATGGTGCAATATGCTTCCTCATGAACAAGCTAGAGATGAGCCCTCATATAATACAGTGGCTTGTGATCTTGTAGGAATTTGATCTGAAAATGGTAAATTGAAAAGGGACCAAAATGATGGTTGCTAACCACCTCTCTCACTAAGATGGGATAATAAAGAGGAGGAGAGCCTGCTCTCTAATCAATTTTTAGATGAACTCCTCTTTACAGGAGCACTAAATGACTAAATGCCCACAAAAACAACTTGGTATAATGGCATCCTCGTCTATCTTCTTACTTAGAAGATGCCACAAGATCTTGACTTTAGAAAGAAGCAACAATTTCTTCATCAAGCCAAATACTTCATGGAAATCAGCAGATACCTTTACAAGGTGTGCATCAATGGCCTGATTTGTTGGTGTGTCCCTAATGAAGATCAACTGTACATTCTCTAGGATGCTCACAAAAGGCCTTGTGAAGGCCACTATGCAAGGAGATGCACAACCATAAAAATCCTAATGGTACGATACTATTGGCCTACAATCTTTAGGGATACCCACCAGTTTGTTCAATCTTGTGAACATTGTCAATGAGATGGTGGAATGACCACTCGCATGGAAGGTCCTCAATAATGGATTCAACCACTAGAAAATTTTGACATATGAGGCATTAACTTCATGAGTCCCATCACATCCATGTCTAATTAAAATACATATATCATTGCAGTAGTTGACTACTACACAAAATGGGTAGAAGCAACAGCTATTACTGATTGTACATCATCCACTACTACTAGATTTATACAACAAAATGTTGTAAATAGGTTTGGGATGCCACATACACTAATTTATAATAATGGAACTCATTTCATAGGTGCCACTTTTAGAAATTTGATGCAACACTTGGAGGTTGAACATAAATTAACAACACCCTACCACCCCCAAGCCAACGGTCAAGCAAAGGTAACTAACCAAGAGATCACAAAGATCTTAATAGAAACTATAAGAAAATATAGGAGAGATTGGAGCACCAAACTTAATGATGCCATCTGGGCCTACCGCTCAACATGGAAATTTCCTATTGGCTACTCTCCCTATGAGTTAGTGTACGGAAAACTTCCAACACTCTTAATTCAATCCAAGCTTCATACACTCTCAACGGCCTATGATCTGGATCTTGATCTAAGTCTAGTATAAAAAGAAAGATTAATGAACCTAAATGTGCTAGATGAAAACCAAGTAGTGGCCCTATCTTTGAATTAGATGCACAAGGTATTCAACAAGCAATGTCATGACCTCAGAATAAGGAAAGTAAAACTTCAACCAAAAGATAAGGTTCTCTATTAGAACCCCACACATGTACCCCAGAAGAAAAAATTTCAAAAATTATGGGAGTAACCTTATATAATTGATCAAACCTTTTTCTCTGGGGCCATGTTGATCTACAAGACTGAAAGCCCAAACAAAAAGCAGTTGGTCAACATCCAACAAGTAAAACCTTTCCTCGAACCAAGGTAGGGGCTAGTGCGACTACCACCTCAACGGATGGACAACCATGTTCCATTTTTTCAATCTCCTACTTCCAACTTTGTCATGGGGGAGATGGCCATACATGCTAACAATCCATATGGATTCTTAATTTTTCTACTTTTCTTTTCCCATGTTTTTGATTTTACAAGTAATTTATTTTTCAAATTTTTGATTTTAGATTTTTCTCAATTTTGCATCATCGTTAGTACCTTTGAACCTTTCTTGATTATTTTACATTTTCTTATATATTTTACCTTGTTTTGTTTTGTTTTTTTTTTTTGTTTTAGTATGACTTTTTATTATTTTTACCAATAAAAGTACCTTATTGCCACAAGACACAATGCCACTATTATCGTTTACTAATGATGGTTTGTACTTAATGTTGTGATTGTCAATGTTTGGTTTCTATTTTTTAATTCTAATGTTTGATGACTATGACATGGTTTATTTTTCATGGCACAAGCAATGAGTCCATGTCATTCGCCCATCCAATAAACTTTATGGTTTTCCTTATTTTGGGAATTTGAGGTTCCTTCCATTAAAGAAACTTTTAATCAATCGGTGACCTTGATAGATCTAGAATTGCGAATGATTCAAAGGTTTGTAGAGGGTGTGACTTCAAGGAAACTCAATACTCTTTGTACTCTTCTACTTACTTGAGTGCTTGTATGTTTTTTATGAACTTCTTACCATTTCATTCCAACCATTAATAGGAAGTCAAATAAAGTCTTTGTATGGTGTGGTTCCCATCCAGAAATTCATAAAAAAAAACATTATGGGAATTCAAATCACACCCCTTATACAAATAAATAGGCTACAAGCACTAGTTATGGGACTAGAAAGACATGCACCCATGCCTGAAAGTCACCTTTAACTAAGGTCCTCTCTCTCTCTCTCACTTCCTACTTCTCTTTTTGGAACAGTGGTTATTTTATGGGAGCACTCTTATGTCTTGAGTGATTCAATCGATCTTGGAGTGATGATGCAAAGTCACTGAAAGAGGCTAGTTTTGGTCTAGACTAAGGATGGATCTTCTCAAGTCATTTTAAACACATTCCACAAGGGACTTCTTGTGACCTCAATTCAAGATTCCATTTCACCTTCTTAGTCATTCATCTATGTTTTCATAACTCACGTCACTACTGGTTTCTATGTTATGCTTGATGTCTTAGTTTGATGTGTTGGAATTCTTGGATAGATTCTTTTCAATTGGTCCTTAACTTTTCATGACCATTACTCAACTGTGGGGCTCACAAACTCCTTAGTTGGGCTTATGCAAGGGCAACAAGGGCAAACACCTACTATGGGGAGGATCCACTTGCATATCTCTTAGTTTGCTTAGTTAAGTCCCTTACCTTAGACATTGCTATAATCTTATCTTTCACATTTTTCATTATGCAACCCACTCTGTGCTCCTTGAATCACACACATACACACACACACCACCTGCCACCACCCCGCCCCCCCTTGCAGCCCTAATTTTACCATTTTACCCATTTTTCTTAATTTTCTCAATTTTTGGGACTTCAACATCCTCTTCTCACATTTTCATCTTATTCATGGCCATTTGGGCTTCCATTTGATCCTAATTTTGTTCAAAATCTATTTGTGATTTTCAAGTTTTGACCAAGTCAATGAAAGTCAATGATGGTCAAAAATTGTGTCAACTAGGCCCCATCGATATAGCTGACCACATCAACGAGGCCCTGTTGACAAGGCCCCATCAACGCAATGCAAAAATACTATAAATACCACCAAACACTTTGCATTTTTTTCACATTTGGTCCATAACACCCAAGGAGTTTTTGCACTTTTTTAGAGCCCAAAACCTTCCCAAGCCTCTACCTCACACACCATTTATCCAAATCACCCCATTCTTCAATTCTACAATTACCAAAGGTAAGCTCTTACTCATAGGGGTAGCAAACCCCAAGGTTTTGATGAACTTTTTTTGAAATTTTTCCTAACTCCCCCAAAGGGTTAAGATTTAAATGTTATTAAATCATTAATTTTTGAAGAATTTAACCATTCCAACAACTTTGGTAAACCAGAGATTAAATTAATAATTAAATATATAATCCATCCAACCATAATCACACCTTAGCCAAATGTAACTCCCTTATGGGATAAGGTATTCTAATCATTTTGAGTTACATAATAATTACTAATTCACTATTATGTGTGATTACAAATGGCACCAAGTCTGAAGAGACCATAGGAGGAAGGACCATCACAAGCATTGGAGAAGTGACCTAGAGGAGGAAGGAGCCAACAAGAACATGGCCAAGAACAAGCTAAGGTAACCCATGCAACAGGACCTCTTAGAGATGAGGTCGAGGTGGAATTTTTTCAATATATTTCCAAAGAAGAAGCTACATCGGAACACTCACAACAAGGCAAGGCACCAAGCCCTGTACCTAGACTAGAAGTCACACTCACATAGGTCTACCTTGACATAATAAGGAACCGTGAAATTCAACACTTAGTTTTTCAAGAACTAAACTTCTAGCCATACCTTGAACAAGCTCTAGAGGATGTTAGAGCTCAATTGCAAGTCTCTTCCATCTGGCCAATCATCACCTCTAGTGGGGAGTGGTACATGCAAGAAATGTATCTCTTCTAGAACAATAGGAGAGTAGGAGTCACTATGAAAATCAAGGATATCCAAGTATCCTATTCAGTAGAATCCATTGCATAGGTCCTTGGATTGCCTAATGCAAGAACATAATTGGCAGAGTTGTCCACATAAGGTGATCTTGGAGTAAAGAAGGAGTGGACTCAGTGGTGTTGTGGGATTAACCACAAGGAGTTTGGCATTATCACACAAGCAAATCAAGTTTATTTTAAGATAGCAACCTACCAACTCAATCTAATAGTGAGGCTGAGTAAGGTGACAACCTTCTCCACCCAAGCATGTGCCACTCTAGGAAAAAAATTTCCAGCACATCTTTCACAACTAATCTTTCTAGAAATAGAAACGTGCTTCAAGGAGAATGAACATGGAAGAAACACCCTACCCTTTCCTTGCCTGATTAGAAAATTATGCAAAAGAGTAGGAATAGTATGCTATATAAATGATACATGTAGACATGCATCTATTGCTTTGTGGGCTAAGATGATGAAAGACCAGACACCTGCCATGATCACAGAAGAGGAGTAGCAATGGCCACCTCCACCACCTACTCATGAGCAAATACCAAAGGCCCACACTGCAATTGAGAACATGCAAAAATATGAGAGTAGAAATTAGGAACTAGTGGTGGAGACCCATTTTTGTACAAATTGGCCATCAGTCACCTCAAAGAACTGGCTCATACAATCAGCCAGATGGAGGAAGGTGGATCAATGTTGTTTGCCCAATGAACATAGTTTCCTACGAGGTTAAACCCAAGTTCCTAAGAGGTAATTATGTCTCTCTCTTAGCATCATTTATTCCTAGAAATATTTGGAAATGCCACTTCCTTTTTGATGTGCTTGAAGGAGGGTGAGGAGGCAACCATATTGGTGATGCAACACTAGGGGCAAGAGACAACTATAGATATCATTGTTGATCAAGTTGTTGAGGCATTAAATGCACTTACGATAGATGTTTTTGCACTAAGAGATGTGCAGAAATCTATAGGGACAATCAGTAAGAGATTAAGTGTAGCCCAACATGAAGAACTATTGGATTGACTAGTGGGAATCGGGCAACCGATTGCAAACATCTTTGATTTTTTGAACATCATCACTACATACTAGTCAGAGTTTCTGGAGGTAAAGCACAAGTGCCTAATTTTAAAAGGGAAACTTGAAAGAGCTGAAGAACATAATCAATGCTTGGTTGTGGAAGTTGCTGAATTGCATGCCTGAACTGCCAACCCTGTTTTTATCAATCCTACATTAACATGAGATGAAGCTTTTCAACAACTTCAAGAATAGCTTAAGTGGGTTGAGAGTGAAATGGTAATAGCAATCTTTAATCAGTCAATAGTAGAAGCTACAACTCATGCAGTATGAAAGGATTGATGTAGATGTGCTAGGAGAATGAGTCCTTGACCACAAAGAATCACCACCTGCGAAATGTTGATGTGAAAAAATAACAACTAGAAGAATTTATCCATCAACAGTAGGAGCATCTCACCATGGCAAATGTTGACTTAAGGAGATTGGTAGTGAAGAATTGTAATCTCTCCATGGAGGAGGTCTGCATCTTGCACTAGAAATCAACCATTGAGATTACCACCTAGGAAAATAAGGTTCTAAAATTTGAAAAAGTTAAAAATCATTACAAAGACTAGGTTGGTCCACAAAAGGAGGTGAATGAAAAACATATTCAATTGATGAAGGTAAAGGTTAATGAGGCCCTCCAACAACTCCAACAAGGTAGAGGTGTATGGAAACCCATCATTGATGGGATTGATGCCTACAAAAAAGTCAAAATCTGCATGAAGAAGTTATAGATTAAAGAGATAACTGAATACATGGAGTTGTCCAACCTTTGCTACATAAACTTGGCAATGTTAAGTATCAAATGGTTGCCATCTGAACTTGAGAAGAAAGTGGCCAGCTTGTACTTGTTGTACAAGGTCGAGTTCAAGACTCATAAAGATACCAAGCAAAATCTTGCAGTGACAAATGCTAAACTCGAGGTTCTCAAGGATAAATTCACTGACCAATAATCAATTGTAGAGAACCTAACCAAAAGAATGAATGACTACTAGGTGCTACAAGACACACTCTGAGTGTTCATCATCAAGTGTAAGTAATTTGCAAAATGGTTTGTTAATGTTAAGGAGCTATTTCCTGTTTTGCCTTGTCCTTAGGATGTTCCAACCTTGACCCACATTGACGAAGCTACGTGGACCATGAACAATCCCAAGAGTAAAGAAGAGAAAATGAAGGCATTACTAGATGCTTTTTTCCTTCCACCTAAAGTTGCAATAGTAGTAGAATAGCCTCAACCACCTCAGCCACCACACATGCCTAAAGTTGGTGAAGGTCCTTCAAAACCTCAAGAGCCACCATTACTTAGACTATCTGACCTTCTCCACCAAATTCATGCCATCTGTACTATCCAAAATCATCAGTGTAAGGCTGGAATGAAACAAACACCGAGAGATCTACAGATAGGTACATAACACTCTACCTTTGCCCAAGGGCGAGCTGGAATTAACGAAGGTAGAGTACCTTGGTCGGTCCGTACACAGATCAGACAAGGATTTCCCTGAACGTATGCTGATGTGCAATACACTGGGTTATGTGTAAACAACGTAATAAACGTAAACTAGAATGTAAATGTGCAAGAACATAAACAAAGAGGTAAGCAAGAATGAATGAAAACTGTAACAAATCTTGATCAGAAATGAAGCAATTTTATTGCAAAGTGAAGATTATAATGCACCGGACTGAATGCAGTTGTGGATCTGACACAAGGCGGATGAAGAGCCCTAGTGAATGTGGCGGGATGATGGTATGCTAGTTTGGACTATAGGCATAGCATGAAATTTGTATGGTTAGCATGTCGGGTAGAAGTCCAGCTGTAGGGTTGGTATTCTCAATTATCTCCCAATGTGAATTTTTTATCCCCCTCCCCCCCTCCTTTGCTTGGTGGAAATTTGGATTTTTATAGGTTTTAGGACATGAAACTCAGATCTGGAGTAGTATGAGTGGCTGTTGATGAGAAAATTTTAGGTCAGATGACATGTGGCTGTGTTGCCTGAGTGCAAAGAATATTACAATTGTACAGCGTGCTACATGCCGGCGTGTACACGCTGGGCGTATGAACCCAGTGTACAGATTACACATACAAAAGAATTGAACTTTACAAACGAACATTACTGTTACAACAGAGAATCTTGACCCTTGGATTTGAGCTCTGGTGTCATGAGAATGCTGCCTGTAGATTTCAGCTCATTTAGACCTTTTCTAACATGGTTTTGGAAGGCTTCAAGTGGCGTACGCTTTGCTGCGCACTAGACGTGCATGCTGGGCATGCAGAGTATGTATGATCAGTGTGTAGGTCATGGAAGTGCATCATTTCAAGGTTGAATCTTCATTTTTGGGAGCTTGGGATGATGCATGACAATCGCCTTGCCTCTGAGAGTCGATTGTAGGTGGAGATCTTGTTCTGGGGTGCCTATTTTGAGAGATCCTTGATGGTGCACGCTAGGCATGCATGAATGAAAACCCATCATTTGGAGCCTAAAATTTGATTTTCATCACCTGAGATGATGCCCAACAGTTGCCCTACCTCCGAGAGTCAATTTTAGGTGAAAATCTTGCTATTTGGTGCCTATTTTGGGCCAATTTTGGTGGTGTATGCTAGGCTGTATGCTGGTCAATGTACACCAAAATGAACCCAGCGTACACACATGTAAATGCCTCATTTCAGGGCCCAAAATTTGATTTTTAGGAGGGTGAGAGTTACTAGGGACCTTGGTGAAGGTCCTGGGGGGTCCAAACGCTCAATTCTGGCATGTTTTGACTCATTTTTGGGGCCCAAAAGTTGCTGCACGCTAGGCATGCAAGCCCATGTGCAAGTATAGTTAGTCAAAACTAAGTGTTTTGAGTTTGAAACTTGCAGTTCTTGTTGCTAGATGTTGATGTAGTCTCCAATGGATCTTGGGGAACTTTTACTTGCTTGATTCGACTCCGTTTGATGCTGTGTGTGTAGTTCGCAAGTTCCGGTCATGTTGGGAAGCATCATGACTTAGCTCGATTCTTGTCCAAAAGTGTCAGGTCAAAATTTTTGGGGTGTTTCATTGGCCCCTCTTTGTTGACGCTTGGAGGAATTGACCCAAGAAGCATGAACAAAGAAGTACAAAACACCACAAGAAACTTAGTAGCATTGTCCTTTGACAGTTGGCCAGATGCCCTCGCACCGTGTTCAGAAGTACCTGGGATTGGGGAATGAAGTTTTGAGATGATGTCTAGTGGAGATGTTTGCAATTGTGGGATTGGAAATTGATCAAGGGATTGTGCTAGTATGGGAGAGGAGTGTTCATCTTGTGCAAACAAGTCATGTTGTTCCTTTTCGATGGCCAATATTTGGCAGACTTGGAACCAAGGCATGAGGAATATGTCCTTTGGAGGAATGAGACTCTTGTATCATGTTTGAGAGAACTCGTTCTCACAACCAAAGCCACGCAATGAGGTGATGCATTCTTTGGAGAAATAGGACCCTTGTGGATTGTCTAAGGGAACCCATTGTCCAACAACCAAAGCCACACCGTGAGGTGAAACATGATGGTTTGAGACACGAGTACTTCCAAGACAACTACCTTCCCGCCTGGGGCTTGTATGGGAAGTGCCAAGAGTCTTGTAGTTCACTTTGCTCTTTGCTCTTTGATCTTTTCTTTTTCTCTTGCTTTTTTTTTGGTCTTTTTGAAAGAGCCTACTTGTTGTGCCTTGCTTATGTTTGAGTGCTTGCATTTTGTGTCATGCACCATGTATTGTGTTTTATGTTGCAACTGCTTAGAGGATGTCGCAGCGTGCAATAGTGTGCTCAAAGTTTTGGGGTGTACCGGGTGTATCTGGGAACTGTAATCGAGCAGGAAGGGGAACGAGAATGTTGGGGAAATGGAGAATGAATTGGGAATTGGGAACGTACTTTTGAACAGATTGATTAATCTGGTTTTATGTGTCAGAAATAATGTGGCACCTTGTCACTGTGATGAAGTGTATCCATGTACGAACATCACTGGGTATCATCCTGCAAACACAACTCCAAGAAGACAAGAAAACCGCAAGTGAATGAGTTAACGAACACTTTAGACAAGAAGGTGACCGATGCAAATGGAGGCACCATGTGAAACTTAAGGTAAACAAAATAAGCAACAATAGTATTGTCAGATCCAATGTGATGAATGATGTGGCAGGTGTTGATGAAGAAATATCATGAACCATTGTAGTAGATGAATGTGCCAAATATGATCTTGCCAGTTTATAGTCTTAGCAGATTTTCGTGGTTAGTTTTACGTCATAACCCATTGGACGTTGCCAGTTTATCGTCGTGGCGGATGGTGCGATGCTAGTTTATAGTCGTGGAGGACTATGAAGAGGCAAGCTAGTTTATAGTCTTAGCAAACTCTGGTGAATGAGTGTGACAGTTTAGTGTCATGTCGAACAGAGCTCTGTGGTGTCGGTTTACCATCATGACGCCAGGACATTCTATGGTATCAGTTTACCATCATGAGTCCAGGACGTACACATATCTGTGATGTTTAGACGTGAAACGGTTTAAGGTATAGGTGGTTCGTTGGATGAGCAAGCTCATTACCATTTATATTAGCTACCTTAAATGCTCCATTATTGTATGCTTTGGTGACCAAGTAAGGCCCTTCCCAATTGGCTGAGAATTTGTTCGGGTGTTCCTAGACTGCCTTAAGTACAAGGTCACCCTCTTTGATTGGGCGCTTGTGAATGTCGTGCTGATGGCACCGTCGTTGTTGCTTCTGGTACCACTCAATTTGATCAAGCGTTCGTGTGCATTCTTCTTCCACCGAGTCGAGGTCAACAATGTGCAAAGCATTGTTTTAACCTTCATCAAGGAATCCAGAGAGTGTGATCCTTAGGGATGGTACCTACAACTCCAAAGGTAAAACAACTTCTGATCCATAAACAAGACTATATGGTGTTTTACCTGTGGATGTCCGATGCGTAGTCTGGTAGGCCCATAACGCGTATACTAGCTACTCATGCCATCTTTTCTTGCTCTAAGTAAGCATCTTCTTGAGCACTGAGATGACAATCTTGTTCGTGGCTTCTTCTTGTACATTTCTCTAAGGGTAGTAAGGTGATGAAAATGAATGTTTAATACCTAGGCTCTCATAGAATGTTTTTCTTTTGACACTGCTGAATTGTGGCCCGTTATCAGTGATGATAGTCATCGGGATGCCAAAATGGGTCACAATATTTTCTAAGATGAAGTTGCATACTTGTTTTAATGTGGTTTTTCTAAGGGGAATAGCTTCTACCCATTTAGTAAAGTATTCTGTTGTGGTTATGATAAAGCTATGTCCACAAGAAGATAGGGGAGTTATTGGTCCTATAATGTCTAACCCCCATTTCTGGAAAGGCCATGTGATTTGAGTCATATGCAATTCATTAGGTGGAACATGTATAAGATTTCTGTGCTTTTGACACATATTGCACCTCTTGACCTTGGAGAAGCAATCGTACTCCATATGTGGCCAATAATAGCCTAAACGTCTAATTTTTGTTGCCATTGCTTTAGGCGCTATGTGCCCTCCACATAGTCCTTCATGAACTTGTTCCACGATGGTTTGGGCATCAGTATTACTAATGCATGTTAACAAGATGCCCTCGTAAGATCTACGACATAGTGTACCTCCTACTAGTGTATATTGTCTAGAGCATTTTTGTACTATTTCCTTCTAAGAATTTGTTAAATACTGAGGTGGTTTTCCATGTAGAAGGTATTCCTTGATGTCATCGTACCATTCTACGGTGTGTTTCATGCTAACGAATGCTATGGAAAGTTCATCAGGAGCATTAGTTATGGGCTTTTCGTAGCTCGCGATGGAACTGGGCAGTGCACGAAACATATCAGGTGAGATATTTAGAGCTAACAAGGCTAGTGCATCTACAATGGTATTATCATTTCTAGGCACATGTTGTAGTTCTATATTTATAAACTGTTTCAACAAGTGTCTCATCAGGTCACAGTAAGGTTGTAGATGAGATGCTTTGCATGCGTAAACATCTTTGACTTGGTTTATGATTAACTGTGAGTCGCCTCTAACTACGAGACGTGTAATGTTTGAAGCTTATGCTACCATGAGGCCTCTGAGGAGACCTTCATACTCTGCTACGTTATTGGTACAAGGAAAGTTGAATCGGTAAGCAAAGGATTGGATCTCCCTGGAGGGATATGTGATAACGGTGGCAAAACTTCCTCCTCAGAAGGTGGATGCTCCATCGCAGTTTAATATCACATCATAGTTATCAGGCACTATGTCAATTGTGCTTACGTTTTCATCTGGAAACTCTAGATTAATTATTGCTTGATCTTGTGTCGATGATGCGGTCATCTGATTTACTATAGCTTAACCTTTGATCGATGATTGGGCTATGTAGCGCAGGTCAAACTCAGCAATCATTGCTTTCCATTGGGCTATCTTACTTGATTCGTACATGTTGTTTGTGATAGCTTTGAGCACGTTGTCTTTACAGATGATATTTACTTGGTTATGGAAGAGATAATTTCGCCACTTCTTTAAAGAAAAGATAAGGGCGAGGCATGATCTTTCCATGTCATTGTAACATTATTCATGGGCTACTAATGCATGGCTCGAGTAGTAAACAGGGGTTTCAGTTCCATCATTGCGTTTCTAAAAAAGCATAGATGTGATAGATGATTCGGATGTTGCAAGGTAGATGTAAAATGGTTTATTGTTCTGTGGCGGATAAACTGTCGGTAATTGAGTCAGTGTCGTTTTGATATTGTCAAAAGCTTCCTGGCATTGTGGGGTCCATTGAAAATGCACACTCTTGTGTAGAAAATGGTTCATGGGTTTCAACTTATTGGTCAATTTTTCTATAAAGCACCTAATGAACTATAATCTACCTTGTAGGCCTCGAAGTTCGGTAAGGTTGCTTGGCAGTTGAGAGTTTGTGATAGCTTTCACCTTATCGGGGTCTACTTGAATCCCTACTTCTGAAACTATGAATCCTAGAATTTTGGCTGATTTGACCCCAAAGACACACTTCTTTGGGTTCATTCTAAGCTCATATTTTAAACAATGCTTAAGTACCAAGTCTAAGTCTTGTATGTGCTACTCTTGTATCTTCAATTTAACCGCTATATCATCTATGTAATCGTTGAGTGAGTGAAGGATGTAATCACTAAAGATGAAGGTCATCGCTCGTTGATACGTAGCACCAGCATTCTTTAAACTGAAGGGCATCATCATATAACAAAATGTCCCCCATGGTGTCATGAAGGTTGTCCTGAGTTGATGTTTAGGGTTAATCCAGATCTGATTATATCTCGAGAAGCCATCCATAAAAGATAATAGTGCATGCCCAACAGTTGAGTCAACCAGTTGATCAATACTAGGTAGAGGAAAGTCGTCTTTTATGGTTGCTAAGTTGAGGTCCCGGAAGTCAATGCATAGGTGAATGCTTCCATTCTTCTTTGGGACAATGACCATGTTGGATACCAAGTCAGCGTAGTCAACAGCTCGAATGAAACTAGCTTGATAAAGTTTGGTGATCTCATTGTGAACCACCAACGCTACCTCAGGCTTAACCTTACGTGCTTTTTGTTTCACCGGTCTTAACTTTAGGTCGAGTATGATGTTGTGTTGGACTATTCAAGGGTCTAGCCCAGGCATGTCAGTGTAAGACCAAGCGAATGCCTTGATGTTGCTTTTTAGTACTTTTATTATGTCATTGGAAAGTTGTGGGTCTAGTAAAGTACTTAGTTTTAGTATCTTAACTTCGCTGCTTGGCATAGTGATGGGGGTTTCAATTAATGGATCCTCGGTGATGTTATCGGCTTCAATATCCAGCGATTTCGTCATGCTCTGAAAGTGTTCTATTGTTTCCTTTATTGATGCCACGGAGTTTTTGTAAGTCGATGTGCCTAAATCAATGGACATTCTGATCATCTCCCGTTGGATGGGTCTGTATCGTCCATTAATGAACAGTTGTGCGAATAGTTGCTTGCTATCCATGCTTGCTCCTGCCAAGCCACAGGAAGCAACATTAACAAGGGGGGTTTGCTTATTGTTTTATGACACCAATTCAAATATTTAAATATGCTCGAAGTATGCTAAAGTTGGTTTATCGTCTCACCTGGTCACATGGCAGTTTAAGGCCGTACCTGGCCAATCGCGGTAGTTTAGGGCCTTACCGGGCCATGCCTATTCATTTATGATTTCTAATTGATTGTATGGTTTATAATCCTTACTCGATGTGAGAGAACAAGATGAAGAGTATGCACCAAGGTGTTAAGTTTAGACAACAAAAGTCACTGTGAGAGGGAAGGTCTTATGTGGGTAACGTTTAGTCTAGTGCATATCTATATACTCTTTTTCTTTATTCTTGGTCATTTTATATTTATATGTTTTTTAGCTAAGGTTGTGTTTATTTTTATTTTATTTAGGAGTAAAATACCCAAAGTGCAGATTTTCTATGAGGGTGAGTGGACATGAGCAACAAGGGGCGTGAAGATCGATACTTAATAAAATCAACTTAAGATTGGACAAGTTACTTTTTTCACTGTAGCAGGCGTAAACCCAAACTCTAGCTGGAACCAAAGAGAACAGCGTGAACCTAAGCTAAGCTTCAGCATGAACCCAAACTAAGCTTCAACATGAACCTAAGCTAAGCTTCAAGGCGAAATAGTGGGAGATTCAGTGTGATAAGGAGGCGAGGATCTGGTCGTAGGGGGCAGGGAAAGGCAGTGATCTGGTACGCAAGAGGTAGAAAAGGTGGCGATCTGGTGCGCAGGAGGCAGCAAAGGCAGCAATCCAACATGAAGCGTCAAATGAAAGCCCCCAGCATGAACACCCTGGAAACCCCAGCGTGAACACCCTAGAAACCCCAACGTGAATGCTTCATCATGTTGTTAACGTGCGGCGACAAACCCCAGTGTGAAGGCGGCATGGAGGTTTCAGCGTGAAGCCTTGAAACCAACCTCCAGCATGAACCCCTTCACTTAGAAACCCTCAGCGTGAACCTAGACAGGGATTTTCAGCATGGACATCCTTGCTCCAATGTAAAGGTCTTAAATGCATCGCGATGGTATGGGTAAGGGAAAGCGGGCGAGAGACTAGGGAAGGAAGGAGCCTGACTTGACCTTTACTGAGGAGAGTGAGGTGATGCTTCGGTGCCTACCCAAGCCCATGATCCCATCATGGTCTGGATCAATGCACCGGTAGACCCTAGTCCTCTGTCTAAATTTACATTTTTGTTTACTATTTTTGTATTTGGTTTTTTTTTCGGTGCATAGAATTTGTGTGAGGCCTGGCCTATCTCTTTGGCGTAGATATTAGTGTGCAGGCCAGCGTTAACCATTGTCTCCCTTGCTCAGCGTACGGCCAATTTTTTATGTCTGGAATGCAATCTAGTGACTTGCACAGCGTGCAGGGGGGGCAAAATGCTCAACGTGCAAGGTTTGCACACCCACATTCCCAGCGTGTAGGGTCTGCACGCCCACATTCCCAGCATGCAGGACCTACACACCCAGCATGAACCTTGAAAGCTTTTCTAAGTGTTGGCCCCCCAGTGTAAAACCTACTCTTTAGCCCTTTTTTTTTGTTTGTGTAGCTTACTTATCCTGGTTCTTGAATACATGCAGAGGTCTTAAAATTTTCCTCTTAGTAGTGGAGCTTGTTGGAGTTCTGGCGTGGTTCGGGACTATTGATTCTGATGGGTTGGTACCTGATATGACCATTGATTAAGATGGGGTATGGTTCAGAATGGGTGCCAGTGAGTTCCTTGCCTTCATCTTGCAAGGATTCAGTGTGGTAATATGGTCTCACCTAAGTGAACATTTAGCACGGAGTGTCCTTGAGACTATGTTACTGGGATTCTCAAATGGCATAGTGGCCTTCGTGGTCGACATCGATGAGGGATTGTTTACGATTGGGGATGGTCCCTCTGGAGGGCCCAGATCCACCCATCCATTGACACGTGTATGGGACCTACTATCATGTAGCCCACACAACATCAATAGCACTTTATTCCTGGCCTCTTGTGCACACACTTTGTTCCAAAATCCTCCTAGAACGGTGTATAGGGTAGAAAGGTAAGGTTGTTTAATTTATCATTTTTGCTTTGATGCTAAGTGGTTGTTCATATTTTGACCATTGTTTCTTTGTAGGCCTCAATTTGATAAAGAAGGAGTATGCATAGGTGATGATGGACTCACATTGGCTCATACCGCCTTGGAGGCTTTCATGGCAGGTCCCACTCTCCGTGGTTCCGTGTTAGCCCAGACCAAGGATGAGATTTTCCATTTTCACAAACGATGCTCCAAGGCTTTTGAACGATGTGAGGCTCGAGGGTGGATACATGGGGATTGGTCCCGTAATGGGCTAGTTTTCCCATGCGATGCTGATTCAGCTTCTAATGATCTTATTCCATTGGCCAACGATAAGTAATAGTGTTTTTGAAGCCTCACATTTGTTTGCTTTGCTACCTCATTGGTTGTATTGATTCCATGGTTTTACACTACACACACAGTGGATGTCACCCCTGGTGGAGCCACCACAACAACTGGCCGGACTAAGGGCACTTTGGCCATGAAATTTGGGGAGATCAACGATGCACAACGGTGGTTGCATGATGAAGCACCACTGCATATTATCAGTTGCTTGAGTGATGCTAGCCTCATGGATTTTTTTACTACTCTAAGTCCTAACATTTTTGTGACCGAGATGATTGCAATCGTTGATTCTTTCAATGAAGCTGTGAATTACTATAGCACTCATGTCAAGGGAATTTAAGTATCTTTCCATCTGTCGATGGATAGAGCACAAAAAGAGGTCCATGTTGTTCATGAGTTGGAGGACTAGCTGGGTGTACTTAAGGGTGCTAAGGGATTCCCTATGCAGGGAAGATCGAAAGTAACTAAAGTAAATGAGCTATATCCATTGTTCAGAGCACGAGTATTTCCTAAGTCCTTATCCCAAGTGAAGACTTTTGGGGTAGAATCTCTGCGTATCATGTGCATGATTCTGGAGACTGGGGTGTGCTATAATTGGGCTCAATTTTTACTTTCAGGTTTCCATGGAGAGATAGTGAGATTGCATTCAAACGTTGAGGCACAGTCCCATTTTACTTTTGCATTCTTTGGTGGTTACCTGCATTGACTAGCTAAATTTCTAATAGTTCACGTGGGTAACGAGTATGTGTTAAGGGATTATGGCCAACTATCTCACCCATGGATTCACCACTTGTTTGAAGTGACTAAATCTCAAGATGCTTCTGAACGGATTGATGAATTGGTCTCAGTTACAATGGGGGGATCATCTGGTCATTCAATCCATACGCATGACAGCATAGGGTTGGAGCTAGGTGTTATGCCCTGTACTGCTAGGAGGGCCAATTGAGTGATCAAGGAGACAATCAGGAAGAAAAAATCTAAAGTTCAAAGACCTTAGCGCTCTAGAGAGGTTGCTCCAGCTATAGAAGACCAAAGGTGAAATGCATACGGTTTAAAGTATCTGCATGCGGTAAGCAAGCCTGATTCATTCATTTATCCTTATCTTATTATTATTATTATTATTATTTTGGTCATTTATGTGAAACTAATGTTGAACTTATGAATGTCATCAAAGCCAACTCCTGATGTAAGAAGAGAGGGGTTAGCACTGATCGTGGAGGAGAAAGAGGTCCCCACCAACCAAGGTGAGGATAACGAAGTGGGTAATGACAAGATGGAAGTCCCTATCTCTCTAAGGGAAGAAACAAAAGAATGAGCAGAAGACACCACAGAAAAAGATCATGTTGGTGATCAGGATGAAGCTGACGAGATGTTTGATGATTTCTTCGAAGAGAGGTTAAACCTTGCCAATCCTCCGAATCTAGAAGAAGAAAGGGATTTCGGTATGTTCTCCTCATTATGTTTATTTGATTTTTGAATTGTTTTATTTCCATTATTTAGAGTTTTGATTTTATGTTTTTGCCGCTACAAGATGCAGATGTTGAAACCAGGACGACTCCTAATGTTCATTCAGAAATACCTACGATGAAGACTCCAATGGAAACAACCGTCAAAGTTGGTCCATCCTTTATAAATGAACCATTTACTTGGATCGAAATGCCAAGTAAAATGGATTTTGTCCTTGGTATCATCGATGAGGTAGTTGATCGCATCCAACAAGCTCATCCTAAAATAGGTACATATGCTTTAAGCATTTTGAGTCTTTCTGTTTTCGCATCTGTTTTTACTATCCAATGTCTAATGTATATTCTCCTTATATTGATAGGCGCTAAACTGAAGTGGGATCCATCTGAGGCCACTCGTATTGACAGTTTGCCTGCACTACCATCAGAGATCGAGGAAGTGCCGAGATAGATTTATGATGAGGTGGCAGAATGTGTTGTGCAAAATGCCANGTCAAAGTTGGTCCATCCTTTATAAATGAACCATTTACTTGGATCGAAATGCCAAGTAAAATGGATTTTGTCCTTGGTATCATCGATGAGGTAGTTGATCGCATCCAACAAGCTCATCCTAAAATAGGTACATATGCTTTAAGCATTTTGAGTCTTTCTGTTTTCGCATCTGTTTTTACTATCCAATGTCTAATGTATATTCTCCTTATATTGATAGGCGCTAAACTGAAGTGGGATCCATCTGAGGCCACTCGTATTGACAGTTTGCCTGCACTACCATCAGAGATCGAGGAAGTGCCGAGATAGATTTATGATGAGGTGGCAGAATGTGTTGTGCAAAATGCCAAGTCTCTTTGGACCTGCAAGCGCTCTATCAAACAGCTATGGTTACTAATTCAGGTAGGGGAAAAAGAGATTGCCAAACTATCAGCAAAACAAGATGACTTTAAGTCATGCTATGAGTTTGCCTCTGCTAAGTTGACGGGTGATCGTTCTTGGCGAACCTCTGAGGTTACTTATACTAGATATTGAAATCTATTGAATCGCCAAGTAACTATGACTCGGGAGCTAGCAGAGCGAAAGGCACAAATTGATTTGCCAAATCTCAAGTGTCAGGATTGGAAAGTTTTCGCTTCTAAGGTGCAGAAATGGGGCCAAGATGAAAAGAATCATAAGTACCATTATAAAAAATCATTAAAGGAGATATCCATAGAGAGGTGTCAACTGGAGATGTTTGTAGAGGGTTTAGGCTTACAATCTTCATTTGATGCCTTCGCTAGGCACACCGTGGTAGAGATATAATCTCCTAAGAGAGTAATCACTACAACTTCTGGGGAGATTTCTGTAGGCAAGTTTCCTCTTAAACATCCTACTTGGTATGCTGTGGACAAATGGAAGGCATTAGCCAATATTGATCTTGGCCTTGATGGAACAGACTGGGCAAGTGTCCCTGAAGAAGAAATCCTTTGTCGACTAGAGTTTGGACTAAGAGTATACTCTTCGTTAAGTTGTTTAAACTTGTAACTTTTTATTCATTTTTAGTAGAAAGTGTTACCCTTTTTTTTTAGTTAATTATTTTCTTTTATTTTTTACAGAGTCATGGCGATGACGATGACAAAGGTGGCCCCAGTGTAGGGGAAATTCATGATGTGGGGGAGTTTGAGGGGAAAGCCCCTCCTGATCCTAATGTTTAGTTTTTAAATTTGGCATTTTTATTAGTTATGTTTCTGTGGGTTGTAAAGAGAAATTTTTTTTATTAGAAATGAGCTTCGTTAACTTCTATAATCATCCATTTACGTATTTATATAATTTTTGTTGTTTTCAGATTCCATTTTTTTTTTCATTTAGAGTTGCCTGAATGTTGAGAAGAAATAATGCTAGGACATGGAGCAAAAGTCTTTTTGCTTGTTTTGTTTTTTAAGTGTAAACATGAAATAAAGTGTAAATGTAACCCAAATGATAATTGTGCCAAAGGAAGATATAAAGGAAAGCGTAACTTGTACTATGAAAATGTAATCATAGAATGTAAACTGGGAATTTAAATGCTTGAGGCGAATGAAAGTAAACTTTCTCTAGTTTAAGGCCATTTCGGGCCCTATGTACATGCATGTTAGTTTAAAGTCATGATAGACTGCAACGTGATCGTTCTAGTTTAAGGCCATTTTGGGCCATAAATAAATAGGAGGAATATCAACTGATACGATGGCTTTTGATGTAAACTGCCATTTCTGACTGTGGCTAGTTTTATGTTATTGCAAACATGCGATAGTTTAACATCATTGCGGACTGGGGTAGTTTGTTAATTGTTGAATAACTTTTTTTTTTTTCTTTTTTATGTTAGGAGTGAGTTTAATGGGTACGATCCGATACTTGGCATCTCCTTCACTAATTACATTGAATGGTAGCTCTGCCCAGGAGACGTCTGGCAGAGTAAGCTCTGAGTCAGTATCCTCAGATGTTTCTAGGTTAGGTGGTGTTTCCTTGGTTTTTGAGGGATCATGATTTATGGGTTGGTCATCACTTTGGGTTTTGTTTGTTTCTTTTGGTATGGACTTTTCAGAAATTCTATCAAGTTTATGCTCATGTGGAGTGTCCTCTTGTTCAGGCTCCTCAAATTTAACTTCAGAGCCTTGATTTGCCTCCGTGTCAGATGAGATGGTGGATGTAGCAGTATCCTCATGGATAATGATCTCACCCCCCTCATAAGGTAAGTGAATCTCTTGATGAATAGGGGAAGACATTGCTTTTAACTGGGCTAACTAGGATCATCCCAGGATTAGGTTAAAACCAGGCATCTCATCAATAACCACAAAGTCTACATATGTGGGGAATCGATCCCCTTTTATAAAATCCAAGGTTAATGTACCTTTAACCACTACTCGTGATCCATTAAATGACTTTAGACATGTCGTAGACGTCGGTTTAATTAATTCTGTAAGCCCTAACTATTCAATGATAGGATAAGGCACTACGTTTGTGGTTGCTCTTTCATCTACATGTACTCGATGTATTTTGAACTGATTAACTCATATGGTTATAAACATGGGTTCGTGGGTGACGTTTCTAGTTTTCTCATCGATCTTAATGTTTTCGCGGTGAAAGCCTAATGATTTAGGTTTGGATTCTTGTCATGTAGACATTACTGCATGTATAGAGGGTTCATTTGCGGGTAGGTTTTCGCTAACTGGGATCGATGTTAACATTTGTACTAAGGCTTCACGATGAACTGGCGAAGTCAATATGAGGTCGTACAAGCTTAATGATGCGTTCTTTTGTTTAAGGGCTTGTGTGACCTGTGTTAGGGCATTAGCTAAGTCTTTACTATTGGGTATATTCTTGTCCATGGCCACCTGATCCATTGGATCTAACAGTTGTATCTCACATGGGGTAACTTTCGTGTTATTTTTCATGACTGTTTGGTTTGATATGTGTTGCATTCTTGATTGTTCCTCTTTATAACTCATGCTTGGCTCATTTTTAGAAGGAGCCATAGGTATTGCTCTTAACGAAATTGGCTTTGGAGGCCCCAGTGCAAGACGCTAACGTTCCCTCTCCAAATGTTCCTTCTCCAAACGTTCCTTGGTAAACCTATCTGCCAGGCGCTCTCGCATGGGTTGTGTGGGAACATTTGGGATCAAAGTATCAGGTTGTTTTGGGATCCAAATAATGAATGGAGTGGGATGGGATGGTGTCTGAGGCGTATGAGTTTGGACATCAGGCTACCTAGGCACCTTGACCACAAACGGGGTTGGACGATTTGTAGTTGGTACCTCTGTTGTAGCAACTGCCAGTGGCACCCGGACCACAAAGGGAGTGGGTCGGTTTGATGGTGTCACACTAGCGGTTGTATCAGTAGAGGGCACACGAACAACAAATGGTTTGGTTTGGGGTGGTACCTATGTTGTTGCCACCACGAGAGGTACACGGATGACCAATGGTTTTTGCAGGGTAGGAGGATCGTGTGGGGAATATGAAGGTTGAGGTGATGTTAGTGCAGTAGGGGGAACATGAACTACGAAGGGGTTCTTTGGTGTTTCATAGTTATTATCTATGTAGATGGTGTTAATTATGTATGGTGATTCTTTAGTATTTAGGAGATCTTTAAATATGCCCATGGATTGGTTTTGTGGTTTGACTGGGTTGGCCTCATCAAAAGTGTTCTCACCTCTATGAATCATTCGTTGGATGTCTTGTTTCAAGGTGAAACAATAGTCAGTGCCATGCCCATTACATTGGTGGTACTCACAAAATCAGTCTAGTCTAAAACCTCTTGGAACTAGGGGCTCATCCGATGTTGCCAAGCTTGGGTTCTCGACCAATTCACAGAATCGATCATGTTTTTGAATTACCACGGGGGAAAATTGTTTATGTTTCATTAGCCCAGCCTTCAAGAGTTGGTCAAATAATTGTGAAGGTTTCATGGGCAATGGTGTGTATTGAGAGGGGTCTCTCGTCTCAAATTTTTGCACATGACCCGGTGTAGCATTTTGTGATGTGGTTGGTCCAGGTGTAGCAGCGAGAATAGGTCTAGTATAGCTAGTAGGGGTGGTAGGTCATTTATCTTATTGTCTCGTACTTGTTTGTTGAGTTTTTGCTACTGCTGCTATAGTTTCCTTACCCCTTTCTTTGTCTTTCTTATTATGCTAACTTTTAAAGGCTGAATAGGTGGGGTCATGGCTATTTTGTGCTACTTCTTCAATGTTTTTAATTTATACAAATGCTTGGCTAAGAGTACGTGCATTTAGGTAATACTGTTTGGATTTAACAAAGTCAATCACAGCTCCCTTTAAGATGGTGAGTAAGTATGTTTCAGGGATTGGTTCATGAAGTTCATTTAGCACAGCACTCCATCTCTGAATGAATTTCTGTATAGGTTCAAGCAGTGCTTGTTTCACCTATATCAGACTGTCCAAGGTTGCTTCAGGCTTTAGGTTGTATTTAAACCTGGTAACGAACTGGTGTAAGAGATCATCCAAAGAGGATATGGAGTTACGAGGCAAGGCTCAGTACCAGTCTGACACTCTCCTAGTGAGGGACATGGCAAAAACACGTAAGATTGCATGGGGCCATGCCTGAAGCAATAAACATTCTAGTCTAAATGTGACCAGATGGGTGTTGGGGTCTCCTTCCCCGTTGTATTTGGTTAGTTGGGGCAAAGAAACTCCTTTGGGCAGGGTCAATGGTGGTACCAAAGAGCTAATAGGATCGTCTTGGTAAAAGTCTAATACCTTAAGCTCTTCATTGTTGGCCATTTTGAGGCGTTTTACCTCATTAGTGAGTTCTTGCATTATCTTTTTAGCTTTAGCCTATTCTTGGGCACTAGGTGAAATGGTAGGTTGGTCATGTTGTGTAGTATGCAAGTTAGATTGTTGCACAGTGGGTGGGAAAGAAGAAAGTTGAGTGGTCGGAGGTTGCACCTGTGGAATATTCATGGCGGGTGCTACTAAGGGCAACATACTATAAGGGGTGGGTAGTTGTTGTTGTTGTGTTTGTACTTGAGGGATGTTCATGGGTGGAATTATAGGGGGTGGCATGTTGTAGTGAGGGGGTTGATGCGGTTGCACACCAGCCACAGCCCACTGTCCAATTATGATTTGTCAGGGAACACCCTGAACTTGTTGAGTTGAAGTGGTGAAGGATGTCCCTAGGCTTGTATTCGTGGTATATAGTGAGTAGATGTAGAAGCGGGTATCATAGACGACATGCCAATCACTTGGGGTGGGAAGGTCACTCCTACATTAGTTTGAGGGGGCGTTGTTGGGGTTGAATTTGTAAGAGAGGGGATAACGTGGTGACTGGAGGAATAGTGGGGATGGGTATATTGAATTAAGTATCGGTCATGGGGAGAGTGGGAATAAGAGTGGATGCTTCCTGTTGAGGCACATGTGCTTGAGTGGTTTTAAATGAATGGAGGGACATGGTCTCCCTTGTGAAAGGGTGAAATAACTGGTTCACGTAAGTATGGGGACTGAGAGTATGGTATGAATTCTCGTGTTTAGATTGAGCTGCAAAATTATCTTCCTCATCTTCGTTTTGAGGTTCTACGGTGGATTGCCACAAGGTTTAACTCCTGGCCATGAGGAGTTGGGATAGGAGCTCATGGTGGGATTCAGTGAGGGGGATGACATCATAGGTGGTGGGAATGAAGTCATGACCTCCTTTGTGAATTAACTCATAGTGTCTCTTTGCTTCCAGCTCGGCTCGGTCAACGGTTAGTTTAGCTTGGATTTTAACACAAATGAAATTATACTGTTCAGGTGTTAAGATGGTGAACGTGGGATCCATACCTTGTAGTCTCAATGACTAACGAGATGGCCCCTGAGGGTTGACCTCACCATGAGTCACTATGGGTCCAGTGGTGGTCATAGGGTATAAGATTGACGCGCCGGGGTCAAAGATGAGGAGAGCAGAAGTATTGGTGTTCGTAGAGTCCATTTTACATGCTTTAAGTATGACAACGTAAAATTCAGTTAAGTGTTGGACTAGAAGCAAACAAATTTTCTAAGTGTTCGAACAATGTAAACGGCATAAATGGGAGAAAATTTGGCTAAGTGTTGTCAGTGTGTACAGCATAAACAGGCAAAATTTTGGTTAAGTATAGAATGGGTATACTTGTTAGCGTACACCCTCAGCGTGCAGACTTGTCTACACAACGTACACCTAAGTTTGGCAGCATATAGACTGGATCCACAGTGTACAAGCTGGATCCCCGGCATACAGGCTTCAACAATTAGTGTACTAGATGAACAGGCAGTGTACAGACAAGGTGGACAACATGAAAATATGCTAGGCAGCGTATACACGCTGAGATTGCAGCAGATCTGGCTGAACAGGATGCAGATTTGGAAGGTTCAAAATCAGATCTATGCTGACAGAGTGTAAATCTGAGAAAACCAATTGTAGATCTGGGATCATGGGGAGCGGGTCTATGAGATGGACTAGTAGATCTGAAGAGATCAATGGTGGATCAGAGTAGGTTTACGCAACGAGAGGCCCTCCTTCTAGCATCATTTTTTGTACTGTCCGAAATCATCGGTGTAAGGTTGGAATGAAACAAACACCAAGAGATCTAAAAATAGGCACAGAAGACTCTACCTTTGCCCAAGGGCAAGCTGGAACTAACGAAGGTAGAGTACCTTAGGTGGTCCATACATGGATCAAACAAGGATTTCCCCGAATGTATGCCGATGTGCAATACGCTAGGTTATGTGTAAATAGCATAATAAACGTAAACCAGAACGTAAATGTGCAGGAACATAAACAAAGAGGTAAGCAAGAATGAATGAAAATTGTAACAAAACTTGATTAGAAATGGAGCAATTTTATTGCAAAGTGAAGATTACAGTGCACTGGACTGAACGCAGTTGTGGATCTGACACAAGGCAGACGAAGAGCCCCGGTGAATGTGGTAGGATGATGGTACACTGGTTTGGACTGCAAGCACAACGTGAAAGTTGTATGGTCAGCGTGCCAAGTAGAAGTCCAGCATGTAGGGTTGGTGTTCTCAATTGTCTTCCAATGTGATTTTTTTATCCCCCCCCCTCCTTTGCTTGGTGGAAAATTGGGGTTTTTATAGGTTTTAGGACATGAAACTCGGATCTAGAGTAGTATGAGTGGCCATTGATGAGAAAATTTTGGGTCGGATGACATGTGGCTATGTTGCCCGAGTGCAAAGAATATTACAACTATAAAGCGTGTTGCATGCCAGCGTGTACACACTGGGTGTGTGAACCTAGCGTATAGACTTGACCCATACAAAAGAATTGAACTTTACAAATGAACATTACTGTTACAATAGAGAATCTTGAACATGCCCTTGGATTTGAGCTCTAGTGTCATGAGAATGCTACCTGTAGATTTTCAGCTCATTTGGACTTGATCTAACATGGTTTTGGAAGGCTTCAAGTGACGTACGTTGTGCTGCGCACTGGACGTGAACACTGGGCATGCAAAGTATGTATGCTCAGTGTGTAGGTCATGGAAGTGTATCATTTTGAGGTTGAATATTCATTTTTGGGAGCCTGGGATGATGCCTGACAATCACCTTACCTCTGAGAGTCAATTGTAGGTGGAGATCTTGTTCTGGGGTGATTGTTTTGAGAGATCCTTGATGGTGCACGCTGGGCGTGCATGAATGAAAACCCATCATTTGGAGCCTAAAATTTGATTTTCATGCACCTGAGATGATGCCCAACAGTTGCCCTACCTTCGGGAGTCGATTTCAGGTGAAAATATTGCTCTTTGGTGCCTGTTTTGGGCCAATTTTGGTGGTGTACACTGGGTTGTACGCTGGTCAGCGTACACCAAAATGAACCCAGCGTATACACATGTAAATGCCTTATTTCAAGGCCCAACATTTGATTTTTAGGAGGGTGAGAGTTACTGGGGACCTTGATGAAGGTCTTGGGGGGTCCAAACGCTCAATTCTAGCATGTTTTAACTCATTTTTAGGGCCCAAAAGTTGCGGCACGCTGGGCTGCAGGCTGAGCTACACGTTGGGCGTGTAGGCCCGTGTGCAAGTATACTTAGTCAAAACTAATTGTTTTGAGTTTGAAACTTGCAATTCCTGTTTCCAAATGTTGATGTAGTCTCTAATGGATCTCGGGGAACTTTTACTTGCTTGATTCGACTCCGTTTGATGCTGTGTGCGAAGTTTGCAAGTTCTGGTCATGCTGGGAAGCATCATGACTTAACTCGATTCTTGTCCGAAAGTGTCAGGTCCAAATTTTTGGGGTGTTTTACCATTAAATTACATGCTATCCAATTTTAAAGAATCATGTCACGGTGTTCAATTTTGTTTCATGAACACTGTAATTTTTGTAATGTGTTGGTCTGTACACTGGGCACTCAGTATTATTATGTCTATGTTGTTTTGTTTTGTTATGTCGAAAATCAGTCAATAATCCCATACGTTCTGATTTTGTAAAGAACTCGAAGATGATTTTTCATTCAATCATGGGGGTATGATGAGTTTTAGTCTATCACATTGACTGGACCCTATTGACGAGGCCCCATCAACTAGGACCTGTCAATGAGGCCTCGTCGATGCAAGGGTTTGTTCCGATCTATAAATACAAGCTCACTAGCTACATTTATGGCATCAATTTTTCATAGTAGTAGTAGAGCTCTTGTAGTTTGTCCATTTGAAAGTTAGAATATTTTTCCTGAGTGCTCGTAGCAAAAGTCATTGAGTGTACGAATCTTTATTCAAGCATTGTTGTACCTAAGCATGACAGTGTGTGCGGCAATAAAGACAAACTTTGTTATAAACCTTACAAAATTCTGGATAGCTTAAATGTTTCATTTATGCATTTGATGTTTTTTATTATTTATTTATTAAATATTTTCCAGTAATTAAGCTAATGAAGTAATTAAGTAAGATAAGGTGGATAGATTAAACACATAAGTACAACCACTTTGAGCGTAACATGTATCCACTTAGTAATCTTAGCAGTGTTATTGTTTGGTACGTCCAATAGTGTAGTGCTTGGTAACCCAGTAGTGGATATGTGGGTTTAGGACATGTGCAAAGAGTGGGACCATATGCTTATGTTAGGACTAGCTAGATACTAGTTAATTAGTTGAATTAAATTAGTTAATCTAATTACTTTATCTCTCTTTAAACACCAAAACTATAAAATACAAAATGATAAAAATTAGATGAATTACACTTAACCATACCAGTGTACATCACAAATGTAATTGGGAAGACAATGAATGACCTTAAGGCAAGATTCACTTCCTATAAGATTCACTTCCTAGAAAACTAGTGCACCGAAAACTATAAAGTCCATGAAATTCGACTGGATCATGCATAAATATTTTGTAATTCATATGGTTGAACATAGGGGTACCTTGCCACTCATCAAATTCTTATTCTCTATAATTTTGTACGTAACAGTCACTAACGTTGACTTTCTCACAGGCCATTTTGGTAACGCAACTTTGTGCATAAATTATGATAGACTATTTCAATAACGCCAACTTTGTGCATAATGCTGACGTGTTATGAAAGGTTACGTCATAAAGTTATGTCCATTGCAAAATAGAAAGGTTGCATAATATTGCGTCCTGATCCAAAGGTTATTTGTGTTGAAAACCATATCAAGAATTAAAAGCAGTGGAGACAGAGAGAGAACGCGATACTTACAAAGTGAAAATCGATGAGGCTCTCAACCATCGTGAAGCAGATGACTGAAACTTGCAACTTATTTGCTGGAAGTAGATGACAGAATTGAATGTACGTACAACAACATTAGAACTTGCAACTTATTTGCTGGAAGCAGATGAAAGAATTGAATGTACGTACAACAACATCAGAGCTTTGGTTACAATTTCAAATACCGTTTCTCGCAAGCCAGGCTAGACGATGCCTTATATCAAATTGGCCGAGGCCTGCTGCACACACGCACGAACAATAATAACTCCACAAGTTAACACCCAGCGCATCTCTCTAATTCCTCAAAGAAAAATGCAGAAAACATACATCATCATGGAGCTTCGATGTCATTTTTGTCTGTGCTGCATCGTTTACTGCTCTTTCAATTTTCATCCGTTTTGCAGAAGTGGAATCCAAAACGGATGCAGGTGTCGACATCCATCGGGCGACGTCAGAGAGAGAAAGAGTAATAACAAAATAAGAGCAGAAGCAGCAGTGAATGTGCGTATGAATGGATGAAGAAGGTGGAGTGTCGATCCATTGCAGGCATTGTCGCGGAACGCAGTTGTCGGTGCATCCTTTACGAAGCACGCGGCAGCCATTGCAGCTCATCTTCTTTGCTCCTTCTCCCGGTGCCTTCCTGTGACACAATTTGCATCCGTTAGTGGAAAATACTGGAAGAAACAAGAACTCTGTGTCGTCCTCGAAAATGATCGAACAAAGAAATCTCAATCGACAGAGGAAGAAATCTTTGGCGCAAATAATGGAAGAAAAGAAAGAAATTTTACTGGAAAATAGTCCAAAAAAGCCGGAAGAAATTTTACTCGAAAGTGATCTAAGAAACTCGAAGATAATCCAACGGAGAAATTTTCTTCTTGAAGCTCTTCGAAGGAAGAGAAGAGATTCGTTATTTAAAAGGAAATCCGCGAGGGCGGGGATGATTGCATACCTGTCGGAAGAGAAAGCGCTGGGGTCAGGCTCAGGCTGGGACATGAGAGAAAGGTGAATTGTGCAAGCATGTAGAAAATGTTATTCGATGCGGTGCCTACGTGTGCGTGCTAAGGAGACCAATGGCGGAGCAAGCACAGAGTAGGTGAATATGCTGCGGCGGCAAAGTTCTGCGTGCTGCTGCTGAGAGAACAAACGAAGAAACATCATCTTTCATTCACATGCTTCTGGTGCTGCTACTGTTTTTACTTGAAAAACATCAGGCGCATTCACTTCATCTTTGTCAGTAGGTGTGGGGCGAACAGTGAGCTCTCCTCTCCTCTGTTGTCTCATGCCGTCACTACCTCTGCCCGGATTTCGTGCCTAGATTAAATATTGTCGCACTGTTGTGTTTTTTTCTAAAGTGCCATGTGCTAAGACGACTTTTTAATACGGGTCCATATCCCATGCCGATTCTCTGTAGCGGGCGCCGTAATATATGTTTTAAAAAACATTACGTTTCTACTTAACGCCTGCCATGGATTGATTCCCACTGCGGCTAAAATGAAGGGCACATAAAAATATGTTATAATCATAAACTAGAATTTTATAAATGTACTTCACGATGACCATTTAGTTGCATAAGGTGTACTTTAAATTTTCTTGAAGTTGGTGGTGGCTTTGCACGTGTTGCCTTAGGAGCAATGTTTTTGAATGATCATTATACTAATGGTACGTTCAATATGCTAGAAATAGTGTTAATATGTGCTCCTTGCTCCTCTATCAATGTTTATTTTGATGTTAAGTAGAATATAGTAGTAGCTTTTATTTAGATGTTGTGATGTTTACCTTTCATGTAATATGAGATATACCATATTTGTACAAAGAAAAAGACCTTAGAGGGTTAGGGATTGAGCAAATTTCCTCAAAAATAGGGAACTGAAGCAACACTAAACTCTGCTTCTGATTCTGTTGTGTACTTCGGATCAGTGCTGTGTTTGTTTGTTTGGCATTTTTCTTGCTCTCTGATTCTTTCTTTTTTCACCTTTTTCCTGGGTTTGCTATTTTTTTCAGCGGTGGTATTGTTTCGTACTGGTACAGCGCAGACAAGAAACAAAATCTTAGACGCATGCGAATGATACGGCACATATTTTGCTGTGCTATTTTTCCCTTTTATTTTTTTTTTTCTGTTTTTAAGCCTTTTTCACATGGTTGCATCCTCCTCCTTCTGTATCTTGTAATATTGTTTGCCTTCGGGTTTGTGTAAAAATTAATAGTATGATGCACCATTTGAAGACTAGGTCTTAGTGCTAAAAAAATAGGAGATTATTCAAAGGGTACAAAATTGATGAATTAAAGGTAAAAGTACAAACACCCAAGCTGAAGCTATCTAAAGTAGTTCTTAATGACACAAGAATGGACATGGGATACAAGGATTAAAGACTTAAATATTTCATTGGAAGAGATACAAAGAAATCTAAAACACATTCATAAGTTGTTCAACCACAGGTTCTAAAGGAAATTCATAGAGAAAAACTTATCTTAGAGGGAAAAAAAAACATGCAGGCTATGCGGTTCAAGAGATCTTAAGGATGAGCCATATGTTCTTTTTTAGTTGCCCTTAGACTGAATATTTGAGACAAAAATATAATATTGTAGCAAAAGGTTTATATAATCTTCCCTTCTTCCATTTAGTATTGAAAACTGAAAACTGGAAATTTTAATTACATAAGGAAATTACAAAGGATTTGTTGGATGGTTACAAAGCCTCAACACATTTTCAAAAAAAGTTGAAAACATCATTAATGTAATGCCCCAAGTAAATAGGGTCAATTTGAAACAAAACAATCACCAGATTACAATTAATATTCCTTAGGAAAAATAAGATACAGGACTCTTATAATATTTTTATCTGTTATGTTTAAATCATCACTCGCTTAGTTATATATTTATAATATATATCTATAAATTGGCCAAGAGAATCTTATTAGTTTACAAGTAAAAAGTTCTTATAGTAAAAAATTTCACGACTTCTAGAGGAAGAACAAGATTTAAAAACCCAAATTTTCATGCCTTCTAGACGAAGAACAAGAGTTCTGTACCTTATTTCTCCTAAGGATGGGTTTTCTAAAAAACAAATTTCCATCAATTAGTGTATGCTATCACTCTCGGCCGAATTTATGCTCTCACTCTCAAAAACAACAAATTCAACCTACTAAAGCCTACTAAGGATTATCTTATTACTACATGTAGATGGGGGCATCTTAAAAATCCATAGTTTCTACTATCACTTGAGAATGCTTAGTTATAATATATATAATTTCATCATATTTTCTTTTATTTTTTAATTTCATAATATTTTCAACATAGTCAAAAAGGTCCTTCAAAATAGCCAAAATTTTTGCAAAATCCTATCTCATACCAAGCACTAATCCAAAATAATCATAAAATACTTGAGAATCAAGTTGGGAAGGATTCCTACATATCCTATAAATTTTTCAAAAATATAAAAATTAATTTGGGAGGAATTTCAATATAAATTCACATATAAAAGAAACCCAAAATAACAAAAATTTGAGAAAACTTTGAATTTCTAATAATGATAATAAAACAAGTGTAAAAAGTTGGGTAGTAGAGAGAAAGAGCACAAAATTTAGAACATATTAGGGAAACAACATGAAAAGAAAGATTACATAAGCATTCTTATGAAGTTATTGAGGCCTTTCAAAAATCTTCTTATTTACTTTTTATACCCTAAAAAATGCTTATAATCTCTTGTTATTTGTTTCAATTCTACGTGCTTAGAGCCTTTCACAAGTGAAGATGAAATGTAATGATAGGGTAAGGACCTATTTATAAGAAAGGTAAGTTTAGGGATAGGGTAGAGGAGTGTAATGGTGTGGGAAGAAAGATGATTACATGTAGTGTAACATGTTGCATGGGCATTTGTCAATGTGCATGATTCTTCTACATATAAAAACATGCTTCTATTTTTTTATTCATGCATATGTAAAAGTAGTATTCCCCATGGATGTGGAAAATATTTTTGATCTAAGATTTGTAACTAGTGTAATTTTTTAATTAATTGAAGATTACATAAAATGAACACTGTAGCTTTGGTTCTAATGAACCAAGAATAAAATATAGCATTTCTAAATGTTATGAATACACTAGTAAGGCTAGATGCTAGGTGGGAAATCTTCCTAAGAAACTTTGATGATCTAGCCAAAATTTGGTGCCGAGTTACCTACATTATTATCTGCATTGTAGAGATGTCACCTTGTCTATGAATAACCCACAAGTCATATTTGTGAAGGAATGGTTCAAAGTTAAAAAGATCATCAAAACAATAAATAATTAGATTTTATTTCAATTGAAACTCCATACTTATGACTATCACTCATAAGTAAAATCAAATTCCTCATGCTAACTTCTAATCTTAAGTTCAAAGATGGAAAAAAAAAAAAGATTAAACCAAATAGAAAACATATAAAATTATCTTAAATGTTAGAATATTACAAAGGAGATGTCACATAATATGTGACACTACTTTTTTGTCTTTACAATGTTGCAACTTCACAACCTCATAAAACATCAAACGATTTTTGATTGCCCCAATGTGCCAACAATCTTCCTTAATAACTTTCAATATGAGAACTCAAGAAGGAATTCAATTTGGTGTGGGCTTCTTTTGATCTTGGCAAAGAGCCCTTATTCACCATTGAACTTCCTCAATTATACTAGAGAAGACTTAATAAAAATTAGAGAAATCATTATTTTAAAAATTGATTTACATCAATGTATTTGATATCAATTGGTTGCAAAGTTATCGAATTATATCATGATCTTTGTTCTCTTTAATGATCAATTTAGATTTCCCCAACAATGCAGATCAATATCTCAATTCCTTTGTGAGGTACTTACTCCCAAAATTCAATGTTATCACTCCATGTTGTGCCAACTATGAAGATTGATATGTTTTGGGTTTATTTCCAGCAATCCCACGATGACCTATGATATGTAATACTTAATGAAGAAATTCGTACTTATCAATAGTTATCAAAAAAATTGATGATCTTTGATAAAGTAAAATAATCAAAAAAATAAATAGTTAAGCTTAACGAGTTAAAAACTAGAGCAACTAGGGGTTCAACATAGTCCCCAACTGGCCTTTTGCCAATTCCTGATCAACTAAGGTGGAAGAAAATGATTAAATTTCTAATATATATATATCAATCATTAAACTATAAAAACAATTGAAACTAATAGTCAATGTGAAAGATCAGTGACACATTCACATTATATTCATTTGCAATGGAAACCCAGCTAAATCACATTATAATTGAATGATGTATATACATATAAATAAACAAAATAACATTAATTGTTAACTATCCATCCATCATAGTGCAGTTTAAAAACAAAAATTAAATTGTTCATGCATCATGACAATGGATAAATAGTTAGACAAATAATAAAAATAAAATGAAACTTGAGGCAAGGATCAATCCTTTGATACCACCTTCACCCCCATATCGTCTTCGAAATGAAAGGTCTCTACCCCTTCATCATCATCCTAGATTTGAGGATGAACATGTTTTTTCAATGTCTACCATCCTCTTATGCATAGTGATGAGGGTTGAGCTCACCTTTGCTAACACTATCAAGGTCTTCCATTATGTGGACTCAACCTCTTGAAGGTCGCTCCAAACTTCATCTCTAAATCCTTGAACTTCACTAGCTTTAGGTACCAATGAAGAGCCTAGCTTTTTTTATTCTTTGATGAATGGGCCAACCTTTGTATAAATCTTTAGTGAACAGGCAAAGGTGTTCTTTTTGAGGATTAAAAGATGCACCTTCATTCCTATCTGAAGCTTTTGGACTCCATACTTTTGGAGAATTACTAAGATGAGGAATGGAAAGCAAAGCTTCAATGAATCATCATTATAATGATAGACTAAATACCTAATTGGGAGGTAAGCAAAATTTTCTTTCTCCTCAAACTTCAGGGCTTTCATGACATGAAGTGCGAGATTGAGTACATAAGTAATGTGCATGGATGGTAGAACATTTTTCAAAATCATCCATGCCATCACATGGTATTCCAAATGACGTTTTACAAAGTGTAAACCTTGCACCTATAGCTACCCAGAGTTTGACTCATCATTGAATTAGTGGAAGAGATCATATTTCTCTTCAATGCTCACCTTTGGCCAAAAAATGTCATCCCCCTTTGTTGATAGTCCAAACCACTGTTGTAGCCTAGCCACCATCACATTAATACACATCTTCCTAATGGAAGAGACTAAATAATGCTCTGGGGGATATGCCTTGGTGAGGTACAACTTGAGGTTCTTGAAACATTCTAAGATCTCTTCTTGGATGAACTAGTCAATGAGGGCTTTGATAAAGGCCCCACACCCCATTGTCTCAAGCTACTACAACACCACTGCATTTGTGTGGTCAAACCACTCAGAGTAATTGGCCTCATAATGCCATGGAGAAATTTTAAGGCATTCTTTCCTAAGCACCTATAATACAACCAAAAGATTAAGCATATTGAAATTATCAACTATTTCTTTGGTAAATCCCCTGCTTACCTTGTCCTACTACTTTGCACTAAAGGATTCAACCATTTTATACTAGGGTAAGAGATGTGCATGGGAAAAAAGAAAAAATTAACATTTCATCCTAAATCCAAAAAAAAATCAATTATGGTGAGTAAATTTCCCTTACCTTGCAAAAGAAATAGTGGGGATTGCATGTGGGCATGGAGGTCCCATTCTTCACTGTGGTTCCTCCTAAGGAAGCACTACGATTTTTAGAAGTAACAGAGAAGAAAACAAAGGCCCTAATTGAAGAGAAATTGAAGGCCCTAATTCTACCACAAATGTCATTTAGATAATAGTTATCCACCCCCATGAGGTGGTGGATTTAGGGTTTAGGGTTTTGCCTTATTGTAACTTTAGTTTTTTTTTGGAATTTTAACAATATCTATTTTCATCGCAATATTGATTTGGATCATTAAGTTTTAGGTTAAATTTCATTGAGGAATCGATATAAATTAATATACATAATGTTCAAGCTTTTGATATGTTGATTTTTATTACAATCATGTTGATAACAAGCAAGACACTTGGGGAAATTGTAGTCTTATTGATCCTCATCAATTTAGTTGATAGGAATCAATATTTTCGAACAACATATCAAAATTTATCGAGGCTACACTATTCACACCTGAGATATTAAGTCAAATTTATTCTTGCTTGATGCATATCAATTTAATCAATATGAATCAATATCTTAGTTGTTTCACATCTTAATTTAAATTGATAAAATCAATAATTGAATTAATAACTTAAATTTATTTTACATCATATCGATTCATATTGCTAGAGTCGATATAACTCTAATTTACTTTTAACAAGACATCAAACTTGTGATTTCTCTTAATATGGAAAATTCTAGAAAATTTGGATTTTTACTACTAACATCTATGGACATCAATGCCTCAATATCCCTCAATAAAGTAACTTATCCTAATTGCCTAACATCATGAACACAATACAAATCGAAAGTAGAGTGATAATTTTATTCACTTAATAATATATAAAATTTTATTCTTTTTTCTCCCCTTCATGATTAATTCTTATTATGTGGGTAGTATTCCACATATAACTCAATTAGGAAGGCCATTCCTAAGATTAATTGAGCTAAAAATCACCTCACAAGGTTTGCTTCATTTAGTGTAAGAATTTATTACAAATTCAAGGTCTTGACCTTTCCTAAGTTTTAAGGATCTAAGATGAATTTCTTACATCAAACTCATTCCATAACTTGTTCTTAGATAAGCTTCCATGTTGGTTATATTCTACTATCCTATCCATTTGAAGTTGATTGTTTCCCCCTTAATTAAACTAGGATATGTTCCATACCTAGGTTAATTAGTTGATAGATTTCATGAGTAAATGAAAATTGGGCTAGTGAAGTGGATATACCAAAAGGAAATAATGCCATGGATTTTATTTATCCTTCATTATGTATAGAATATTGGTAGACTTAGGCCTTGCAAATTTTAGTATCCATAATGATCCACCATAGTAGGGATCTCAACCACTAACACCTATGCAGGGTATAATGGAAAACACATGTAAGACCTTAGAGCTAGAAGTAATAATAGACATAATATATGGAAACCCAATAAAAAGAAGGAGGGATATAACCATGAAGATAGAAGTGAAAATAAGCATCCACAATACTCTTCAAGGTAGGAAGTAACATAAAGCAAAGGACAAAATAAGCCAAGGTATCTAGGCAAGAATGAAAGAAAGTAGTAAAATACCTATTGAGATAAGTTAATCCATCATGTCCAATTTTGTCCCCTAGATAAAAGGTGATAACTAAGAAAATGAGTATGGGAAATTATTATGCAACCCATAGACACTCTACTTATGAAAGGAGGTTCTTAAGGAATGATTAAAATTGTAAGCCTTCAAAATCACTCCAACTGTAAGGTTCTTGTGGAAGTGCAGCCCTGCTTATGATTAAAGGTTCTTGTGGGACCCTTTCCTCATATTGGCAATTTTTTCTTTATTTTAAGCTAAATTTTGCTTCCTCTTCCTTTTTTTCTTTTTTCGAAGCAGATAATTAGGTCTTCTTCAATAATGAGGTTCTTGTGGGGGCACAAGTTATTTTTGAATCTATTTGATGGATTGCTCACTTGAATGATGATGAAGTTTCTTATGTTGGAGTCACCTTTATGGCTAGTCCCAATATGACACACCCTTTTTTCCATATTGAATTATCGAAGAAAGTAATTACTAGAATCCTTCATGAATGCTCAAGAACCAAACCTAGGTATCATTCATATGATTCGTGAAACTTAGAAAACTTAAAAAATATTTTAAAAAATAAAAAATAAAATAATTAATTGACATAATTTATTGGTTTATTAATATAAGGATCACTCTTAGATGGATTTTTCATTTAAGCTACCCTATCTCAAGGTAGGGAGAGTTTTCCTTCTCCCTTGCATTCTAGATATGATGCTAATGAATTCTTTAAAGTTCCAACTAATAATAGAATTTCCTATTATCCTCTACATTTTTCAAGGCAAAAGTTGTAGACTAAAATAATTCATTTGTTAAATTACAATATTATATAAGGCTTTTGCTAAAGGTTATGATCCATGTCCTAGACTTCTAATTGACCTTTTTAAGTTCCTTCTTCATCATCAAGACAAGTTGGTTCACCTAACTCTACAAATTCATCCTCTCCTAGTTCTTTAATTTGATGTTAATGATATAACTTAAGTCATTGTCCATTGACAAAAAATGTAGTTGATGAATCATCAATAGGTGAAATTAAAATACTTCAATTATTGTGGGATTGTACCACTAGATAAGAGCCTTCCCACCAAGTTGTTAGCTTACTTGGAAATTTATGTAGTCTCATATTATACAAAAGGACTTTATCACCTATTGAAAATTATTTCTTAAAAATATTCTTATCATGCAAACTCTTCATTTTTTTTTTATTTTTTCTTGTTAAGTACATGCAATCTCATTTCATCAAGTTCATGTATTTGAACCATCCTAAATTCATGATTTGTTTCTTCATCAAAATTCAATTTTTGTGCTAATGATAAAGATTAGTATATAATTTCTATGAGAAATAAGCATTTTTTTCCTGTAATCTAATTGATAAGGTGAATAGCCTAAACTTGGTTTATATGTAATCCTATAAGCGCAACATGCATCTTATAATTTTTTAGACTAATCTTTCTTCTAAGCACATATGGTTTTTTTTTAATATCTTTAAAATGATTTTATTTGCATTTTCTACTTGACCATTTGTTTGAAGATGATAAGAAATAGCTATCATTAGTTAAGTTCCATAAGTCTTAAGGAATTTTTTCATTATTCTATTTACAAAATGGATTCTTTAATCACTTATTATCATTCATGGAGTTCTGAATTGTGTCAGAATATTTTCTCTAAGAAAAGCTACTACTACTTTAACATCATTTGTTGGGGTGGATTTAGCTTCTGTCCACTTAGCAACATGCTCTATACAAACTAGAATTTATTAACATCCATTAGATGGTGGAAATGGTCCTAGAAAGTCTATATCCTACACATCAAATGGTTTTGTTATTAAAAATGGGTTGAGTGACATTTCTTATCTTTTGGTTATTTCCCCTATGCATTGGCATTTATCACATTCCTATTCATATTTATGTGCATCTTTAAATATTTAAGGTCAATAAAATCCACTTTGTAAATTTTGATAGCAATTCATCTACTATCAAAATGTCCACCTTCATTATCATTGTGACACATATGTAAAATTTCTTGTTCCTCATCCTCAACCACACATCATCTTACTACATTGTCCTTACATATTCTATAAAGGTATGATTCATTCCAAATATATTTAGAGATGTTTCTTAAGAAATATTTCTTCTTCTCTTTACTCCATTGGGTTGGTGTTTTCATAGCGATAACGTAGTTTGCTATATCAACAAACAAAGGATCTTTGTTTATGAAAAAGAGTTATTCATCAAGGAATTCATCATTAAATACTCCTTTTATCCTATTTTCATCCCTTATTTCTAATCTAGAAAGGTTGTCTACCACAACATTTTCTCTATCCCTTTAATATAAAATGTCAAGATCAAATTCTTGGAGTAATAGATACCATCTCATTATCCTAGAATTTTCTATTTTTTATAGCTAAAACTTTAATGTTTGAATGATTAGATAAACTTTGGTTTTATATCCTATTAAGTAATGTCTAAATTTATCCAAAGCATACACAATGGCCAAGAGTTCTTTTAATATAGTTGTGTAATTTACTTGGGCTTGGTCTAGACTTTTAGAGACATAATACATGACCCCTGGTTTATTATCTATATATTGTTCTAAGACTACAACTATAGCCATGTCACTAGCATCACATATCAAATCAAATGGAAAATTCCAATTAGGTTCATTAAGTATAGGGGTAGTGGTTACTCTTTTCTTTAGTTTTGAGAATGCTTCTTGATAGTCGTTAGTCCATATAAAAAGAACATCCTTTTCTAAGATCATGTAAAATGGGTTAGCTATTTTTGAAAAATCTTTAATAAACCACCTATAATATCCATCATGTCCTAGAAAGGATCGAAGAGTCTTTAGGTTAGTTGGAGCTAGGAGTGTAGATATTTCTTTTACTTTCTACTCATACATTCTTATCTCGTCCTTAGAAATGACATGTCCTAATACTATGTTTCTTGTAACCATTAAATGACTCTTTTCCCAACTTATTTTAGATTTTTATTAATACATCTATTTAAAATTCATTATAAATGTTGTAATGTTTGTTCATAAGTATCCCCATAGAGCAAAAGCTCATCCATAAATACCTCCACATAGCCTTCTAACATATTAGAGAATATCGATATCATGGCTCTTTGAAAGGTAGTAGGTGCATTAGAAAGGCTGAAAGACATCTAATGGTAAGCAAAAGTTCCATATTGATAGGTAAAAGTTGTTTTATGTTGATCTTTTGGTGTAATGGCTAGTTGATTGTAACCACTAAATGCATTCAAAAAGCAATAATACTCATGCCCTTCTAAATTTTCCAAAATTTGGTCTATGTAAGGTAAGGGAAAGTGATATTTCTTTGTATTTTGATTAAGCTTCATATAATCTATACAAACTTGCCATTTTCCATCCTTTTTAGAAACTATAGTGATAGGGATTACCCACTCACTATCAGTTATTGGATAAATAATTCCCTCTTTCAATGTTTTGAGATTTCATCTTTAACAGTTTGTTTAAGGCTAGATTAATTCTTCTAGGGGAAATTCTTACTGGTTTTACATTATCTTCTATATAGATGTGATGTTGGCATATGTTGGATGAGATTCCTTGATGAAGGTTCTCATAACTCCATGCAAATGCCTTAGACTTTCTATGGAAAAATTCTCATAATTTTGCTTCTTGCTCCTCATGAAGTTGGGAATTTTTTATTAAAGGTTTATTTTGATCAAGGAAAACATACTTAAGAGTATTAGAAAACCCTCTAAGATCCAAAGAATCATTATTTAGTGGTTGAATTGTTTCTCCAATATTTTCTAATCCTAAATTCAAAATTCAATCAAGAAGATCTTATTGTTCTTTTGTAGATGGGTCTAAAGCTCCTTCCTCAAATGTTTTTAATACTAATGTTTCCCTATCTTGTCCCATTACTGATGTGGGTATTTTGTAGAGCATTCTTTCTTCTTTTATATCTCAATTCAATTAGTTCTCTTTTGCTCTATCATATATATTAAGCATATAATTATGATTTGTGAAAGATATTTGGAGTTTCCCTAATCTATAATTGATTATTGCATTAGCTATTACTAACCAAGGTCTACTTGGAATGATGAGGAAACAATCTAGATCTTCTACTTCCAATACTACAAAGTCAACGTGGTATTTTCCTCTTTTAAACTCCAATATTAAATCTTCCACTACTCCTATAGGTTTTACATTAGAGCCAACAACCACAAATATTGTCATATTTACATTTCTTATATCCTCTAAATCAAGTGACCTAGCCATTTCAAGTGGCATAATATTGATCCTAGCTCCTAAATCCAATAGGGCATTCAATATTTTGTGCATTTATCTTAATTAGAATTGTGGGAATCCTTGGATCTTGCTATTTTGGAACTTCATGGATTTTTATAAGTTGAGATAAATTATCAACCAAATAAACTTACCTAGGAATATTTGCTTTTCTTGTCTTTGTGCATAATTCCCTTAAGTATTTAGCATAGAGAGGTGTATCTTTTATAGCTTGTTCTAAAGGAATATGTAAATATAACTCATCAAACATTTTTTCTATATAGGCTTTGGTTGTAAATTCTTCTTTCAATCTTTTAGGGAAAGGAGGTAAAACTATTTTTCTAAGTAAAGGAGAAGAGGTTAATGACTATTGTCTTTCCCTTATTGATTGATTACTTTCCTTCTTATTTAATACTTGTGGCCGATCCTTTTCTTGTGTCTTAACTTCTTAAATCTAATATTCTTCTAAGATCTAGGCTTAATGGTCGTTCCACTCCTAGTGGTGATGGAATGCAATTTTTCCTTACCTTTTCTTTGAGAAGTAGGATTTGACTTAGGTTAAGAAGGTAATTCATTCTTTATTAGGTCTTGGAATCTTCTCCTTGTTTCATTCATGAATTGCATACTTCCCTCAATGAAGGAAGTAAGACTTTGAGTAATTCTATTCAAGTGTTCACTAGTTGGCCTATTAAAAGGTCTAAAATTACTTTTAGGATATTGTTGTTGAAAAGGTAGTCTTTATTGAAAGGTGATTTTTGGTTCGCTTCTATATTATTGAAAATCCTTTACTGATTCTTGTACATCTTCATGACAAAATGCTAAGGTTGTACAAGTGGTGCAATCATGTTTTTGGCTACCACAAAGGTTACATACTTTACTTTGCACCACATGAGCTTGCGTCTTTATTAATTGTGTCAACTCATCTACTTTTTTATTTAATTATTAAAGTTGTTGGGCCATGCCTTGCATGACATTTGGTTTTGGACATCTCTTACTCTAATCTAATAATGAATCGATTATCCACCAACCATCCTCTAGTATTACATTCAATATATTACCATCACACACAAAGTTAACATTTTTCCTATAATATGGTAAGATGCCTTCTACAAAGATTTGGATAAGTTAATAGGCTAGAAATCTATGGTTGGGATTTTTTAAATACAACCCTTTAAACCTATCGAAAGTACTCTCATAATCCTCATCTTCTTATTGCATAAAACTCATTAGTTTCTTTCTTAATAAATATAACCTATCATTGGAAAGAAATCTTTGGAGAAAGGTAGCTTTAATTCACCCCATGAACTAATTTGTGTACTAAGGGTTTGTAGCCAAAATTTAGCTTTATCTTCAAGGTTGATTTAAAGGTAATCATCTTAGTTCTATCTTCACTTTGAGGTGCCAACATTACTAATATGGTTTCAAATTCCCTTATATGAGTGACTAGATCTTCATCATTTGTCCCCATAAAAATAGGTAATAAGTGAATGTTTTTTACTTCAACATCTCTAACTTGGAGAAAAACTAATGGTCCTTGAGGTGTTATTGAGATTCTTGGATTTAATAAATTCCCAAGAGTTTGTTCTTGGTTGGCCTATCCACTAGAATATTAGAACCTATACTACCAAAGGAAAAATGAATTGAACCAAAAGAAAGTAGAGGAAATAGTAGTATCTACTATTGTAAAAGTAGATTCAATTGTAAAAGTAGTAGTTACTATTGAGGTTACAATTGGACTTGGTATGGAAATAGAGGGTACCGATGTAATTGAAATTTTCAAATTTAATGTATTCACTAAGTTAGTAGTTCCTCCCATTGTGGTTAAATTACTTAACAATTGGCTAAAACTTATATTTTCAAAACTTGCCACCATAGTTGAACTCATGGTTTCCATTATAATGGTTGGAATATCAAAAAGAGGATTAAAAGATGTCTAAAATTTAGATTGTGTCCTTTCCCTTTCTTGAAAGATTCCTATTAAATCTGCCTTTTTGTTGCAATGTTACTCCTCAAAAGAGATTAAAGGGATAGGACTAGGCTATCTCTATTCCTCTTGATCTTGTTTCAAATTGGTTCAAGTACATTTATAAAGACTAATGGTATTTCTAGAAGGCTAAATTTGTGTTGGGTTATTAAGTTGCTTTGTTGGTTTCATTTAATAGTCACATTACTCTTTAGCATATTCAAGGGCAACCAATCCTAAGACTTTACAAATTGATTTAATTATCCCTAAAATTACTACCTTAATTGTAAATTTTTTTAATAGTTTCTTCACTTTGGAAAATTATGGGGGTTGATTCTTGTGTACTTTTTCCTTGTTTTTAAATTTTTTTCATACAAGACAAACAATTAAAAGAAACCATTTCTAAGACTACTTAACAAAAGAAAATGAAAATAAAAATAATGTGTACCTATTTAGACATTATAAATCTATAAAATAAATCTAAAAATATATGGAATCCTTGATAATGATTAATTTTACTGACCTCCCCAACAATGGCATCAAATTGATGAGCTAGCCGAAGTTTGGTGCTAAGTTATCTTTGTTATTATCCACATTATAAAGATGTCATCTCATTTTTGAGTAACCTACAAGTTGTCTCCATGGAGGAACAATTCAAAGTCAAAAAGATTATCAAGATAATAAATAATTAAATTTGAATTCAACTGACACTCCACACTTATGAAATTCAAGTTGTCTTCATCCTAACTTCTAATCTTAAATTCAAAGGTGGAAACAAATAATTAAACCAAACATATAAAATTATCATAAATGTTAGAAGATTACAAAGGATATGTCACCTAATATGTGACCTTTCTCTACTTTCTTTACAATTTAGCAACTTCAAAGCCTCATAAAACATTAAATGGTTGTTGATTGTTACAAAGTGCTAATAATCTTCTGTAACAACTTTCAATACAAGAACTCAAGAAGGGATTCAATTTGGTATGGATTTATTTTGAGCTTGGCACAAAGCACTCTTCATCATTGAACTTATTCATTTATAATAAAGAAGTCTTAACAAAAATTAGGTAAATCATTATTTTAGGAATAAATATACATCTAAGAATTCAATATTAATCAGTTGTAGAGTTATTGAACTATATTGTAGTCTCTATTCTCTTCAATACTTGATTTTATATTGTCCTAGTAATGCACATCAATATCTCGATTTCTTTGTGAGGTACTTTCTCTCCAAAAATTCAATGTTATCGATCCATGTCACACCAGCTACAAAAGATCAATATGTTTTGGATCAATTTCCACTAATCCCGTGATGACCTATGATAATAAAATTTAATAAAGCAAGTAGTACTTATCAATAGTCATTGCAATTTTTTTTTAATTGGATCTTTTCCCCCCTCACTATCATTCTTCCTAAATCTCATGTTTCCAAAGGCATCTGGAGGGCTTGGCAAATTCTACACAATTACATAGACTGGACTAACGTCAAAATCAACCCTACTATCCTTTCTCGATTGTGTCCATGGTGCTCACCTCTGTCACCCACTCCCCTTGCCATCAGAAAGGCTAAGGTGGCTACCTCGTGATATCGAAAAGGTGTCATCTCCTTGAATTGTCTTAGGCTAGCTAGTCATTGGATTTCGGGGGTTGAGTTTAACAATCTGTATGGAGAGTCAGCTGCAATGAACCATTGCCTAGTCTAGATTTACTCCAAAGCCCTTTTCATGGCCTTCAATGGCTTAATGGGGTTAAACTCTTGCCCTATCGACCATATGTCCCCTTTCATCTTATGCATGATCCATCTGAGGTCATTCAACGTTGCAATAAGTATTGGCACAAACAAGAGACAGTAACATATTGGATCCCTCTCTTCCAACATATTTGAAAACTTCCGACCCTCCCCAAAATTAAGTAATTTCTTTGGTGTCTCCTCCACCATGGTCTACCTATTGGTAAACTTTTAGAATATCTAGGGATTCCCAATCCTAATTTCCCTCTTTGTGGTGGACAAAGATGACCTGTGTGTTCCAATATCACTCATCATCAGTAATCTCTACAAGGAAGCTTCCCTTTTCTGTTGTGTGGAGTTACCACTGGAACTCTCTCTATCCTAAATTGAGAGCTCTTTGCCTCATCTTATTCTATGTCATTCTATCTTGTAACGAGCCAACATGTGTGGTTGTTTGGTAGTGCCCCAATTCGGGTTTCCTTCTTTAATACTCGTTCATTTTTAAGGTTGTTCCCGAGTTTCATTCACAGTGCTCACAGCTTCCCCTTTCTCCTTAACCCTATGACTTATTCAGGTTACTGTAATTGATACACTTTTTAAATATTAATAGAACTTTTTTCGGGGTTCAACACCCCCCCAATAGTCGTTGCAAAAATTGATAAACTTTGATAAAGTAAAATAGTAAAAAAAAAATTAAAAAGTTAAGCTTAACAAGTTAACAACTAGAGCAATTGAGGGTTCAACAAACTTCCGTAATAATGGTGTTTTATGACATTTTTATTGTTAAATACAAATTATCTAATAATTTAAGTTTGATGAAAAATAGTGTGCAACACCCTACTAACTATGCTTAGGCTAGAAAGATATTACTTAAATAATGAACAAAATGTACAAGAAAAGTAAAATCATTGTTTAATAAAAATGATGGAATTTAGCAAAATATAACAAAAAAAGCAATAGGCATCCATAAAATAAATACATAGGGACAAGAAAAATGCTAAGAAAAAATATAAAAATGTTATAAAAATAGTGATAGTAGCCTCATATGTACAAAACCTAACCTGTTGACTAAGAAAAATAGTATGAAGCCAAATTTTCCAAGCTAAAGCAACATTAATAAATTTTAATAATTTATAGTAGAATAAAATATATAAATTTCATAAAAATACATAAATATGTAAAAGAATCAAAAAGACAATGGGCTCTAACATTGGCAAAAACTATTAAATGCTAATAACTAAAAAAATAACCAATGCTACATAATGAAGTTTATATCCAAGTTAGGCCTTCACCAAAGATAAGGAAGACAAAAATACAAATCCTTAAAATAAATACATAGTACATAAATCTTAGGTAAATGTTATAACTTAGAATTAAAAATGGTAATTAGAAATATAATGATAAAAATAATAATTATCTAAAAACTAAAATCTAATCATCAGCTTCTCCATCTAATTCCTTCTCATCACAACTAACGAAATCACCTGGAAGGCATAGAAATACAATGGGAATCAGTCCTAAGACTAAGTAGGATAATAAGCTACAAAATACTCCTTTATGAATTTTTTTGGAGGCATCAAATAGCTAGATAATCATGCATAAGAGATAGCTACAAACAAAGAGTTAGCATGCTAAAATACGAACATGCAAAGATGATATCAAATAACCAAATTATATTCCAAACCAAAATAATTAATAAGAAACTTTGTCACCATTCACTAAATCCAAACAAAACAAAATTAAAAAAATGAGACTTACTAAATTAACTGACCACATAAATACCTAACTTACTAGTGACTTAACTAGCTACATAGTCATTATAAATATAATGATACTTACCAACCTAATTACTAACTACATAAGTATCCAACTCACTACCAATATAACTAGCTACATAGTCACTATAAATATTAATACTTTTGCTAGCCAAAAATCTAATTTGAAGCCTAAATGATCAATATTAAATATAATATGTAAAATAATAGAATAATCCCTAGCTTATGGGTAGACATATCCAAATCACTTAGCAAAGCCAAAGAAGTCTAAGACAAAGATTGGTATGTCAAAATAGAGGTTCTAATATGTCAAACAAAATGCTCGGACTAAAATGTATATTTTAATGATTATCTAAAAAATGTAGAAATTTCCAAAAAAGAATTCTAACTTTCTAGAGGTGATTCAAAGTTGCTAAAATACTAAAAATATCATTAGTTATTATTTTCAAACTTTCAAGTTTTTTTAGATGCTCCAAATGCTATGCTTTTTTTACAATTTTCACTAATTTTCATTGCCAAGAGGCTAAGGATTACTTTATGAATGTTGCTTAGTATCACATGAGGAATCAAAAAATAATTTTTGAATTCATTATGACTTGCATCGTTACTTGTGATGAAATTCATAATGGATGGTTAAGGTATCCTCAACATGCATGTTAGTGAGTTGAGAAAGTTTTTCGTCTAGGCTATCATTATCTAGCACTGTTTTAGGGATCAAAAGTATAAATTATAGCTCAAAATCCTACTTCTATTGTTGAAAAATTTGATAGAAAGGAAATAGGATGAAAGTATGGGTAAAAGAAATCAAAACATGGGAAAAATATTTACTAACATTCCATGCATGATAAAAATCTTAGAAACATATCAAAACTTAAAAAAATATTAATAAGGTATCTAGTGATAAATTGTATGTCTATTGTATCTCCTAGATTTGGGAAGTATTCAATGTAGTCGATGTTTGTAGTCTAGCATGTTTAGTTAAGATTTCATGTCTCTTGGGTTTGCATCCTTACTCCCTGTATCATACTTTGAGGTTGTGTACATGTTTGGAGTTTCTTAGGATGATTTAAGCTTCATTTGAATGTTCTACAGTCCTTCCAACATGTTCTTTTAATTTCTAGCTTTTTTATAGAGTTGGTTTAGCAGAGTATGTTTTGGAGGATGTGCCAACTCCCTTGGATTAGCATATCTCCTATGTTAGTGCATCCCCTATGAGATCTATTTTGGCATTCTTTGTTGGAAATGTGATTAGGATTAGATTGAGTTATGTTGATAAACCTTTTTTGATGCTTAGGCATTGATGAACCTTCTCCATTATTTCACAAAAACTATAAATATTTGGGATGAGCTCATATACATATATTCATATCATAACATAACCTTCATTTCTTTAGAGATTATAGTATCTAGTTTATGTGAAGATCCCTTCCTCCATTGGGTTAGTTGATTTCTTTTATTATTTATGTATGTATTTGGAGACATTACTTTCACAAATGTAGTTAGAATTTATTAGAGTGCTACCCTACTACGTAGCCCAAAATTATTATTTGATATCAAGTCTAGTGTTTGAGTGGTTGTTTTTCTTTATTTTACTATTGATGCCTTAAAGATTAAAATACTAAAAATATTTATTTAATTACTATTTCATTAAGATACAATGATTCATACTTATCCAAGGGTATCATAACTTTAGGGTGTGACTAAGAGCTATTTATTTATTTATTGGTAAGGTGTTGCATCCATTCCATGAAGGATTATGATACATGTGAGTGTTTGTAAACATTGCACCTATTTCCATAGGGGATTGCGATGCATGTGTGTTCATTATCATTTTATACTTATATTTATAAAACATAAAATTAGAAATATTCTCTCTATCTTTCGCTATGACAACAAAAGCTTTTTCTTATATCATATATAGTATAATCTCTTTTATATTTATTGAATGCAATGATATACATAAGTATTCTTAGCAATCCACTCAACATCATCTTTGAAGCTTACGACTAGATTGCACTACGTTATATAAGATAAATCTCATTGGTCAAAACTAGTAAGACCTTTATCATTTGCATCATTACTGAGAAAGATATTGGTGAATTTCCTCAAAATACTAGTATTTTTTTTATCTTAAAATTTATTTAAACTAAGTGTTTGCTCTTTAGTGTTGTGTGCATGTTTTGAACATGAATGAGATGGAAAATAATCCTAAAAGTTCACCAAAGATCTCAAGATATGTGCAAAAATCAAGGACTTCTATCACATTTAAAAATTGTACCACTAATTATCTTATCCTATCATTAAAATAATAAAAGGAGGTGGTATGATACTCATGGATGGTTCTCTAAGGAATAAGTAGAGGTTGTACTGCATAATCTCAAAAAGGTGCTAATTAATATCAAGCTAAAGGATTATTATGCATTTTACTTGGCTTCAAAGCTAGAGTATAGTGACAATGAATCCCATCAGAGGTACGAGGTTTATAATCAAATGGTTAAGGAGGAGGATCATCATATCTTTTCATCAAATCATTCAAATGAAGAGTAGGTTGATAAAGTAGATAAGAAAGGAAAAGGGTTAATCCACCACAAAGGATCATGGTTAGGAATCACTTACTGTAGCGAAGCCAAAACCCATGATGATGATCTTCTTCCTAGGTTTTGGCATTTGCACTTGTCTAGGCCATTCACTAATGATGATGCCTCTTTATTTGACTAGGAAGATGACCATGAACTTAATGAAGTGATCAATATAATAATGGGAGTATGTTCATGAGAGCCATATTTAACAATTCAACATGGCCAATGTTCCAACATGGATAGGATTTATCAACAATGATCCCCAACTCCATATGTAGGCATTTGAAAATGCTTGCTACATGTAGGGGATTATCAAAGCTCGATAGAAGTTTCAGTTATTTTCTCACACCTTCATTAAGCATGCAAAAACTTGGTAGAAGTTCTTACTTCCTAAATCAATTTAAAGATAGGAAGACATGGTTAAAATTTTCTATACCAAAATTAAAACCTATGCATACATTTCAAACATTCAAAATGAGATGCATATATGAAAGTAAGGAGCCCATGAATCACTAGACATTACCATGGAGAGGTACTTAAGAACAACTTACCACTGTCTAAACCATGACTTTACCTAAAGAGAATAGCTAATGCATATCATGAAAGGCCTAAGGTAGGAAATGGCAAAGTCTATGGATATGTACATGATGGACTAGATACATAAAAAGTATATGGTTCATATCAAAGTACTCCTTGACACCATTGCACGTATGAAAGATGAATGGTGGAAGTAAGAATTAGCTAAGGAGAATAATTATGATCTTACACATAGAAGGAAGGTTAACAACATCTAAGTTATAACCAAACCTTCTACTATAGTTAATATCTTGATGTAAAATAAAGTTAGAATTAAAAAGGCCTTGGCAAAATTGGCCCACAAGGTGAACCAGTTATGAGAAGAAATTTATAACAAGATGATCAATAGTCTTTAAAACATTAATGGTAGGGTGGTTGAAGCTACAAAAAAATGATTACACTACCCAAGAATAGAAAGAAATATGATTGTGAGTGTAAGGGAAATCTCTCACATTCTAAGAGCATCCAAGAAGATCTAGATGAAGCTTCCTCATCCTCAAGTGATGAGGGCACATGTGAATATTGTGAAGGTCCTCATGACTTGAAGTGCTACTCTATCATAGCTTATATGATTTGAGAATGGAATGAGATGGGATACCTTTGAATCATAAGTTCATTAAGTAAACAAGGAGGATTTTATACCCTAGCTAATTATACTATCTAAGAGATATATATTTGTAGCTCATGCAATAGTACTAATAGTGATAAACTCCAAATTCTTGGGGTGATGCTCCATAAAATCTTCATACTCTAATGTAGCAACCAATGGTGCTTCCTACTAACTCATACTTTCAAGATACCTAGGTAGGTACATATTCACTTCCATAGATGATAACTCAAAAATACCTATCTATGACTAGAAAATATTATGAAACCATTATTAATTTGGTTATGTAGGTAAATCCGAGGTTTCATGATAGAAAATTTTACTATAAGAAATGATGTGAGTACTGTGGAACTATGTTCACTCCATCCTCTTTGTCTTATGGATAGGAAAACAATGCGATTAGGATAGAAGTTCTTATTAAGAAGGTCTCGATACCATTCCATGAATGGTATTAAAATAAAACATCTACTTTAGGAAGAAGTTCTTTAATAGTGTCTAGAAAACTTGATAAAGTAACACCAAATGGTAGTGATGTCATAATCATTATCATATTGAAGACAACCACATGGATGGTAAAATAAGGTCATCTACCTGAAAAAAATAGATCCCAGTAGTGTCATGGTGGAAATTGAAATTAGTGAGAAAGGTCATTACCTAGCTCTTTACAACTCAAGTTTGGCATTCAACATTATTTCAATGTAGCAATACCTTGACTAGGAACTTCCTCTTTTTAAGAGTACAAACATTTGAATGAAGCTAGTAAACCACTTCTACACATACCTTATGGTATTGATCAATGTTGTAATGAAAACATTGCAACATGTTCATATTATACAAACTTCTTGATGATCAAATTAAAAAACAAGATGGGAGGTATCTTTTCTATCATCATGTGAAGGGCATAGTTAATTACCATTGATACCAAGTTAGTCTTCCAAGCTTTTCACCTTGGAATTAGTAGGAAAGATATAATTGGAAAGGTACATTATAAATGAATTTTATGTGATCCTTCCTAGTCATGTGAAAAGAATGACTGTAGCTACTATGTCACATAACATCTTTGTATTTTGAGGAATACTAATTGCCTTAAAGAATGTTTAGTTCATGAAGCCATGAGTTAGGTTTTATAAAGATCAATTGGTTTTCTTGTCTTATCTAACGTTGAATCATTTGATTTAGAAGTAAAGAATATAAAGGAAGCTAGTTTAGTGATACAATATGATCTTAAATTTTGAAGCACTCTTGATTTGGTCTAGAATATTTTCACATCATCGTTGGAGGTCAAGCCACTTCTAGAGGGCTTTGAGTACTTATTCATCACCGATAATCATCCTATTATCATCAATTATAATCTAATAATTATGCATAAGAGAAGGTTTAAAAAGGTAGTTGAAAAGTGAAGAAAAGCCTTTGGCTAGTATGATGATGAATGAAACACCACCAAAATTACATGTTGTAGCCATATTTGCATTATAACCCTCATTCCATGAGACCTAAGGCTCAAACTTCATTGCGAGATGTGAAGATTGCAATCCAAGAGATGCAATTTCACATACTTTAGCTTTTGGAGTTTAAAAAATGCATCATAAGTGGTCAAAGCCTCAACCCCCAAGTGAAAAAAGCCATAGCATGCCTATGTTTGGGCATTTTCATGGGTTTTGTGAGGGGTATAACTTTTGCTACATTGGAGATACCTATTGGGAGATATAACCTCACCTTTGCCTAGCATTGGGGGGTATAACTCCTTCATCCCCCTAGCATTACACCTCCTTCCCCCCNACATAGTAACCTAATTGGATTTAGATACTTGCAACACCTACATGTAGCCAAAAATATGCTAGCAATTAGGTAGAAATTTGTAGCTAAATTTGTGGCTAAAACCCTATAAAAGTCAAGCCCCAACACCATAGAAAGGTTCTAAAACACCACCAAAAATTCATGTTTGTAACCTTCATTTCCCAACCTAAGGTAAAATTTTTATTGTAAATGTAAGGTTTGTAGTCCATAGGCTACAATCTTGCATGCTTTGGCTTTTGGTGCTAAAACATGTCTTAAAAGTCATTGTTGCCATATTTCCCAAGTGAAAAAAGTTACCTCATGTCTATATTTGTGCTTAAGAAGGCTTAAAATGCCTTGGAAATGATCAAAATTAGTATTTTCATGGGTTTTCATAGAGGCATAGCCTCAACTACACTAGAACCATTTACCCCCCTAGTGTAGATGGAATGGATGGAATTTTCCATTCCCAACCTAGTGTAGCTACCACAAAAAAAAACCAACATCAAAACCCAATGAAGAGGCAGCGTTGCAAGTATTGGGATTTTCCATTTTTGAATTGGCAACATATTTCATTTTGGAATTGATGGCATTTTCCATTTTCTAAATAGTGGGTAGCATAGTCATCCCAAGTCTTTAGTAGTTGTAGCATGGCTGACAAAATAACCAACATTTCCAAACATTGGAACAACATAATATGTAGCATTTTCCAAACATCAGAATTGATCGCATGTTCTAGCAACTTCAATGTATTTTGAATGATTTTGGTGGATACAGTGTATTCCAAAATTACTATAAATGATAACTATGCTAATATTGGATGACCATTGACACTTGCAAATTAACACCAATCTATCAGCAATCACGATAGTAGTGTGTAGGCCCCAAAATATCAATCCCATACCTATATAAACCAAACATAGATACTTTATTTTGGTTCTAAACTTTTGAGCGTTTTTCCATAGCATTTGGCATGTTCCCTAACCAAGAGACCTTGTAACCTTGTAAACCCATATGAAGCAGAAACTAGTACCTACGTTGGACATAGTAACTCCCACATGATACCATTGCAACAAAGGTGGAACATCCATACATGACAACACTTGCTAATCCCATTTTAAACTAGTGCAAAGAGAGACTGGACTTAGGGAAAATCTGGATTGTGGAGTGGACACGGAACACAACTTGCAAGCTCCAATGGACTTCAAACTCCTTGAGTAACTTCTTATGCAGTTAACATAAAATCTATACTTCTTGAACTTGCTACTTTATTTTCAAACCCTTTCCATTCTAGTGCAACATTTGTACAACATTTTCGAGTCCGAATCTACAATTCCTTTTCTACCTAAATTTTTTTTTCATTTACGTTTACATTTACATTTCTGTTTACATTTAAGTTTAAGTTTGCATCACCTTTTTACACTTTTGTAAGTCCTTGGGTGATTAGCCAGACTGTCTAGGGCACCTTGGATCCTATTTCTAAAGGCCCTTTAGATCCAAGGCTAAAACTATTCTAGTGCCTAGGACATTCTAGTTTCCATTCTAGAAACCAAATTTTCTAGGTCCAGCAATTTTCTGGTGCTAGAAGGAGATCCTTCGCTTAAATTCTAGGCCATAAATCTTGTTTCCAATATTTTTTCCAACACCAAGTCTATTCCATTTTCCAACAACAAAACCTACCAACATATTCCATTACTGCCCAAACCCTTTCCTACATACCCTAGCGTAGTGTGGCAATTTTGTTGTGTTTCCACTATGATTTCATAGTGTAGTCCATCCCAAAAACCAGTTTCCATTCCATGAGCTATATTCCATTTTGAAAACATTGAGTCTGTTCTGACAACTTTATTTAGTTTTATACTCTAATCTTCATCTAGAAGGCCATATTTCATTTCGAAAGCCTATTTCCATCAAAAAATGCAATTCTGTTTGGTACAAAATCTAACAAAATAAACAACTTTTCCCAATTCTGTTCATGAAAGAATAGACCACTTAAACCCAATTTCATCTATGACAAAATAGACCACATATACACAATTCCATCTATGAAGGAATAGACCACTTTTTCCATTTTCACCAACTCAGCATAGTTGGTTGGTAATTGCCTTGTTTACTACATAATACATGATTTTCTATTGTGCAATATTTCAAAATGGTAATTTCTCACTACCTTTCCATTTTTTGTCAACTACATTAGTGGATTATACCACTTATTCTATTTTTACTATAAATAGTAAAAAGGCAAAAAACTACATTTTGAATATGGTGTTCAACCAATCAATCATTTTTCCCTTTAACTTCACCAATGCTAGATCTAACTAATAAGTTGTGAGGGTTTATGATTCTAAATACCCCATTGTAGTGGAATGTAGCCAATCCTAAAGGCTTAGGGGGAAAATTCTTGATTTCTCAATCATAAGTGAAGACCACTGTGACTTTGTTTGTGCCATTATCTAGGCTAGCATGTTGATTCCACAGATGGAAGCAGAGGCCAAAAGGGAGTATGAACTCATACACTAAGATGGGAAGGAGTACATTCCTTCCCCATATGCTAAGATTCCCCTCACTAAAACCTATTCTTGTATCTTATTTTAGTTGATTAAGATGGATGAAGAGGATCAGAAAGCTACCTCAGACAAGAAACATGAGGAAGAGGAAGAGGTTGGGGCTAAATCCGAATACGAGAATGTTCTATATGGGCTTTTTCAATAAGCAAAGCTTAAAGCCATCATGCCCACCTCAACCTCCCTTGCCTCTTCTATGGGGTATGCCCCTCAACCTTTGTCTTCACCCTACCTGACCATGTTTGGACCAATGCCCATCATAGTAGCACACTAAACATATTCGGTGCCATAACCCATAAGCTTCCATTCTTCCATGTCGTTCACCACCCAACCTTAGTTTGTATGACCATCATCGATGGTTGTTACCATAACCAAAACTCTTACCATCCATATGGGTCCCACCATGGAACCCTAAGTAACTCAGGGGTCACACATCCCTTACATCACATTTGTGCCCTAGATATTGGCACAAACATATTTTTCTTTGTTTGGTCCACTCACCACCATGATGACACAGCTTCTCCCCTTAATGCCACAACTAATAGCAAGGCCACAAGCCTTCCAACAGATACTACAACCCCTCATTCAAATCCCAAAACCAATAGGAGCATCCCAAGGACTAGATTAAGCCTTCTAGATGATCTAGGACTTGATCAAAGAGTTACAGAAGCCTAAGGCTTCCACTTCAAAAATTGTTAAGATAATGGACTTCTATCAGGATGATCCCATCAATTCTACAATCCCACCACAAACTCTTTTTCCTAGTGTCCCTATACCATAATTGACCAAGTACAATAGCCAAGCTGATCTGAATGCTCATCTTATAACCTTTCGCTTTGAGTGCTTGTTATTGTAATCCTATCTGCACATCATCAAGAGAATATTCCCTATGTCCATTATGAGGAAAGCCCTTGACTGGTATCATGCTTTGCCAAGAGCATCCATATCCTCTTTGGAAGACCTAATTTCGTAGTTCATTAACCGTTTCAAGTATAACTTGAAACTTGATACCACCCTTGACCAATTGATGAAGGTCAAGCAAGGATGCCTTGAACCAATGTAGAAATTCATCCAATGATGGAACACTCTGCTTAACAAAATTCCAGAACCAATAGCTGAAATACAGCTTCTGGCTATTTTCAAATGGATGGTTAATGACTTCATTATGCCAAAATTGTATTATCTTGATCCACAATTGCTAAGTTAGGCCTTCTTCCAGACTAAGAACATAGAGGATGCCATGATAGCTAGTCATGACCTTGCCTATGTGGCATATAAGAATCAACATATACTAAAGGATAGGGAGAGAGGAAAGCAAAACAATGTAGTGGTAGCCACTATAACAAAAGAAAATAGGACAACCACCCAATGGTTGAGAACTAACCTACCCAGGACCCCTGCTAACAACAACAATAACCAACCATCAACATTTGGGGCCCATGCATTAATCACTTCTAGGTATAACTTCACACAGAAATACCAACCAAAGTACACTTGATTACCCCTTAAGCCATTGGAAATTTTGGACCAACTGTTAAAGAGCAATAGAATCCAATATTAAGTAGATGACCAAGAATGCCTACAAGATGCATGAAAGGTTGTGCAAAATAGCTAAAGCTCCTACTTGAGCAACCAAAGAGAACCTTGCAGTCCCCAAGTATTTTAAACTTGATCACTTCTACCACTATCATTAGTTTCTAAGTCATGATACCAACTTCTACCTTGCACTAAAGGATGACCTACAAATGATGATAGAGAAGGTTGAACTGGTACTAAATACATCCAACCTGGTGAAGCCTCAAAACCAGTTGATGCATGTTTACAAAGATCCATTTAACACCAACAATAGCACATATACCATATCAGCATTCAATGTCGATGACTACCAAATACCTATGAGGGAATCGTTTGTGATTTGGGTGCCTCCTCACAATGAAAGGGGATCTTCAACTTTCACTAACTCAAGGCCTCCCTTTGTTGAAAGGGTACCATCACTGGTACTACCCAAAGAGTCATTTGTCATTAGGGTGCCTAAGCCCATTACAACCAAATCTACCCATGTAGTTGAACAATGACTTCTTGTGGTGGCTAATGCAAAAACCTTTTCTTCCCAACTAAACAATAATAACAAAAAGTCACCAACTAAGTAATAGAAGAAGCTTGCGTAAAAACCTAAGAACAAGAATAATAAGAAAGCTAAGGGACAGAAGGGAATGGGCTAGTCAAATCCCACTCCCATCTCATCTATCCCCATGGCCTCTACAACCCAAGCTGCTTCAATGAGTAAACCATAGGAGGAACCCAAACCTCAAGAGAAAAGGAAAGAGGCAAGGCCATAACAACCTAAACATGAAGTTCATATTTTGTGGTGCATGGAGGAAGTCCAGAATAACAAAAACAAAAAATCCACAACCAACAACAAGGACTTCCTAAATGTAATATAATAAGTCAAACAGTCTCTAAAACAAAAAAAAATGCAGCTTTGATCCTATATGACCTAGTCATGACTTCTGCTACACATCATGAACCACTCATTAAGATCTTGACCTCCATCCCCATTAGCAAGAACATCTCCACTAATGAAGAATCCATCCATGTGGTGATGATTCCTTATTTACCTAGGGCAGTAAGATTAACATCATTAGTATTTTGTGAAAGCAAAATCAAGAAAAATCCCGAAAATGATGAAGCAACCAAGGCATCCCTCTTTATAACCATACAGGTTGGACAATACAAAGTGCATAGGGTGCATGTAGACGATGGGGCAGCAACAAATGTTATACCTTACATTGTCATTGAGCATTTGGACATGAAAAAACAAATGCAACATACAATAACTTCAGCCCTTAAATCCTTTAATGAATTATAGGTTGTAGTCAAAGGTTTCATCTCTCTAGATTTTGTGGCAGGGGAGCAATTCCCGACAACAGCAAACTTCTTGGAGGTAGAGGAAATACCAGGATTTAACCTCATCCTAGGAAGGCCTTGGATAGCTCAATTATGAGTCGTGTCTTCACCTATCCACCAAGATATTCACCTACCTTACGAGGAAGGTGAAATAATAATTCACAACAACAATGTGGTACCCTTAGCAATTAACAACTTTGATGTAGAATAGGGGTACAAAGTAGAGTTTTAGGAAGAAACTTCTACCATTGGTTACAAAGTCAAAGACTCTAAGATGGAAAAATAGGCTAAGACAAACAATGATGAACCCAATGATACACCATGGGAGTAGCTCCCCTTTAACATCATTAGCAAAGGGGATGGGAAATACAAACTTGTGCAACATAGATTGTACACATTTCGTAATCTCTCAAAGATTAGGAAACATCTACATGAGTGATGTGTACCCGTAGCCCTCCTACCCCATGCACTCATGACCATGTAACCATATGTACTTATAGCCTTTTAGCCTAATTTACATTTTACTTTTGCTTTATGTTAAAGTTAAGATTTTCATATAGCTTAAAGTTTACTTTGGTTTGTATTTCTTTTTTTTACTTTTAAATCCTTCCCCCTTCTTTTTATTAAAGAAATGTTATAAAAATTTTAAAAGCTCAAAACTCCATAAAATTTTTATGTTTTCCTTTATTGTATGGCCCACTAAGGCCTTAAACTAGCAAAAACATGAGGGCCTGCCATGGTCTAAAACTAGCAACTATCGCATGGCCCACCATGACCTTAAATTGGAAAATACCATTATAACCTCTTTATAATTTTGTTTATAGCCTTATTGCCTAGCCATTTCAACCTTTTATCACATTATAGCTAAGATAGCCAACTTAGCCTCAAACACCAATTATAACATTATAACATAAAATTGTAAAAATCATAACATGCATAATACCATAAAATTGTAAAAATAATAACATGCATAACATGATGATGGAACAATATGACCAAAAAAATGAAAATTGAACTTAAAATTAAAATGTTTATAACAAAATAACCATGGTCACATGGTTTGGCAAAATGTTTAAATAATAAACCATAAAAGATAAAACCATCTATGAATGAATAATTGGCTAACATCAACCATAACATCAATCAATAAGAAAAACTAAAATAAACAATTGGGAATACTAGAGGGTAACTAGAGGAGGAGGTCGAGGGTCATTTCCACCTTCACCACTGGGGCCACTAGTAGTATATGATGCTTGTAACATAACAACATAAAACCAATCAATTATTAACGAACAACTTAAACAAAAGATTAAAACATAGAATAACTAGAATAAACAAATCTAAGATGGTTCTGGGGCAACAAACTCTACAAGAAAAGTCTAAATACCAACCTCCAAATGGTGGAGGAGCTAGTCTTTGCTCATATTGGTCAATTCTATGTCTTTGAGATTAACACCCGTAAGGATGTTGCTCTCATTTACATCGCTTCATGTGGGGGGCTCATGTGAGAAGGTGGTAGTGGTTACCTCCCCTAAGGTAGTAGTCATCTAATGAATAGGTGAGTTAGTGACAACCACATTATCTGTGAATAGTTTCTAAACTTCTTCCACATTGATCCCCTTCATAAATAGTTTCAACTAGTGTCGTTCTGTAGATTTGTCTTGTAGCCACTTGAGGTAGGCATCTTGTTCAACCTTGTATTGCCTCTTATGATCCTTTTGCACTTAGTCCCATTCAAGGACCCAAGCACAATACTCCTTTCACTCACCTACCTTGTGGTTTATAAGATCAATCTGTAACTTCTATTTTGCTACCTCTCTGGCAAGGGAAACCTTGCCATGAATAGTGTTTGAATAGCATGCCCAAGTTATTTCCTTAGTGCATAAGGAGTCCCTATTGTTCACTTGGGCTCCACAAACTCCTTATGATTCTTGATATCCTTTACCTCCTCTTTTAGCTACTAGTTCTCCCTTCTTAGTGCCACAAATTGTTCCCATAGAAACTCAAATGTCTACATTCCCATAAATACTTTGCACATGAGAGTGCACAATTAGTGACACTCTTGTACAACTTAGATGGAAAATTCACCACATCAAGAGGGAGAGTAGGCAATGTGTCAATCTCTATAGTGCAGTTTGGATCCCATCTTAACTTAGGCATTTTAAACAATGACAAACAAACAAACACAATTAGACACATAAAACTTGTTAACTAAAAAATGAAAAATAACAAAAATTTACATAGACATGGAAAACCAAATAAAAACTAGAACATGTAAACAACAAAGGAAAAATGAGTTAGAACTCTTACCAACTTTTGGAGCTACCTATTGCAACAAGTTAATTATATCTTTTTCTATGCCCTGCATGAATTCAATTTCATTGGGGGTATCCACCCATGGTTGCATGCGAAAGGTGAGGTGCAAGCATCAACTTGAGGCTCTAGGGCTACAAAAATCATAATAAGCAATTAGCAACTAAAGACCAAAGCCAAAAATAATAACAACACATAAAACCAAAAACCATAAGTACCTAGTAAACCCTCTGATGAAATGGTAGGAGGTTTGTCTAGATGTTCATCCTCAAACAAGGCATAAAATTTATCTAATGGAGGATGATCTAGACCCTCATCCTCATGATGTCATACTACTTCTTCCTCTTAGCACCTTAGTTCCTCCTCAACAACTACTACGATTGCAATACCCTCCTCTTGACATCTCCATTCTACCTAAGCTACTACTACTGTTATGGTGTGACATCCTATCCCTGAGTGTCATGATAAACATAAAATATACATTATATTAGATATTATGCATAAGAAAATAATACACCAAATTTCAAATATATGTAACATTTCACATTATGCATAAAGGAAATAATAGAGAAAATGCAAAAAGGGAAAGAAAGGAATGCTTTATTGATATGAAATAGTGTATTTGGATCATGCTCTGAGAGTATTCCTTAGGCTTTTCTTCCTTTGGCATCTAACACTTTAGAGGCAATCCAGAACTACCACCACGATGGCTAGTCCACTTCCTATCTCGGTTCATTCAACTCTTGCGACTTGCCTATACTAGCTCCGCCACTCCTGCATGGCACGAACTCTAAGCCTAGGTATAAATGCCTTAAGTAAGACCCCCAAAGGTTACCTCAAGAGATACATCTATTATTATAATATGCTCTTTCAAGTCTCAATTGCAACTATCTTTTCAAGTTTTGTTAAGATAATAATAACACTTGTTATGAAGAGACACCATCTTCATTATGCAATAGCATCATTTGGGAATGGGAATGTTACAATATACCCCCTTTAGGTTTCGTTCATCCTTGAACGAGTCTATGTTCACTATGTTTTTCCAACTCCAATGCTTCTATTATGCTCTTGTGTTCTAATAATTTGATTTCTCCTTTGATCTTGAAGTTATTTCTTGCTTATTCTGCAAACAAGACACATGTAAGAAAAATATATGGAAAATTTAAATATTATTTTTTAATACTTATATCATTTTCTAATATAATGACAAAAGGTGAATTAAAGATCTACCAACCACTAATTACCAATCTTAACCAAGGTCACACAAAGTGCAATTTGGATCTGGTTACCCAAGTGAAGGTAGCCCAAATTTTTTTTCCCAACTTCCATTACCTTAGATATTTTAATTTTGTAATTAAAATATAAATTAAAAAATGAAGAAAATAATAAGATTATAAATAAAAGTAAGAGTAAGATACTTCATGATCTTGATCAATCTTATGAATTGATAAAAGTAACCGTAGTTCTTCCATAAGTGGTATATGATCATATAATCTTGTTTGGGATGGAAGAGCTTGATCTTGATTCTTCTTCACTTTTCTTTAGAAATAAACTCTAGTAACTTGATACTGTGAAAGAATCAGACATCATACCAAATATAATCTAGGATGTTAATGAAGAATGTTGTTGATCCATCATCATTAATCATAGTAGAGTAATTGGTAAACTATGATTATTGATGAGTAATATCCATCAACATCATCTATTCCTGAATTCTAGAATCTGATATATGTATTGAAGATTCAAAGTAAGTAGAATATGCATTGGCCAATGGAATTACATGCTGATTGATTGAAACATCTTCTTCAAAGTAGGTTCATCTTCCAAGGATTTCTTTACACATCCATATTTTAAGAATTGATAAATGCTAATTCCAACTTTTTCATTGAAGTCTCCACAAAGAATAAATGAAACTAGATCATTATAACTTAGGAATAACTTATTCTTTAAAATTTCTTCTATTTTCTTAATTAAGTATGCTCTTTGACATAGTCTGACATCTGTACATGTTGGTTTGGTAGTTAAATATGTGTTGACCACACATGCACAATTTCCTGATAACGAGATTTTTAGAATCAATGCCAAGGCTATGTGATTTTTCTGAAATCTTGATTCTTTTTTCTTTTCTATCACTTGAAGTTCTGAAATTTCAAAAATCATATTTTCTAAGCTCTATTCAAATCTTTGTACTAATTCAAACTTGACTTCTTTATACAAAGATCACACAACCATCCATGTTGTGATTTGTGCAATAGGCTAATCTATATGGCTCGAAAGAAGAACTTCCACGAGAACCTTTTTTCTTATAAATACCTTTGTATCCCATCTTTCCCAAATCTAGTTGGAATTGATATTGAAATTCCTATGGCAAGACTTCTTGTAAGCATAAAACATCAGCATCCAAATCTTGTAATTTTGTTAATATGTGTGGGTATTGATATTCGTGCTAATCCAAGGCCCATGGTAGACATAACAGATGTTGTTTCTTACTTGCTAGGGATCTTGCAAGAATGTTGTATGTTGCAACTTTCATTCTCATTCTTGGATTCTTCTTTGAATCATTTCTCTTTATGGGTATCATACACCTTGTGAAGATGAGATTATGACTTTCCATGTTAATCTACCATATGATTTGATTCCAAGATGAATTAATATACATCTTCTTGATCATTGAAGACTATTCTGTTTCATCAACTAATTCTCTAACTAATTTAACTACATTATCTAATTTTAGTAATATTAGCTATCTAACTACATTATCTTAATTCTTAACAACCTTTCTACCCCCTTTAAGACACTGACTCTAGTAATGTAACTAATAACATGCCATAGTGATCTTAAGGCTATCTGCAAAGGTTATTTTTCCAACAAGGCATGATTAGTTAACCTTATGTTGTCAATTTTTAAGGCACAGTTTCATAATATCATCAAATTATCAAGTATCCCAAATGATAAATCTAACCTCACCATTGAGTTTAGAAGGGTGAAAAATATTAGAAATGACTAATAATATGTTGAAAAAGCACACTATATGCTCAAGCTATGCTAAAATTAAACTTTTAAGGGTGTTAAGGCACTATATCAGGCAAGGGGTAAAAACTAATTTTTAGGGTTTCATGGGATAGATCTGACTTCCCCATTGTGTTTAGAAGGTTGAAATCTATTGGAAAAAACTCTTCATCTTCTGGAATAAAAAATTATGGCTTCTAAGGTCTAAGATCTTTGGCACAAAAAATGAGACTTCTCGAGAGGTCACCCATCCTAGTACTACTCTAGGACAAGCACACTTAATTATGTGATTCTTGTCTCTAATGCTACCAACACGTCAAATTCGTTTTTCAAAAATTTGATGTAATCCTTTGTGGGGCCAACACTACCCTCAACGGGGCTTAGTGCAATCCTAAGTAGGGGCTTGTGTGGCCTATGTGAGGGTCTGCACTCCTTGGCAAAATCAATAGCCCTCCTATCATTATGGGTGGCATCACTGGTGCTCGCAGAGTGCTAGAGGAGCCTATTATAAGCAAGGCCATTGGTGCCTGCAAAGAGTCGAAGAAGTCCATTATGAGTAGTGCCATTAGTGCCCACAGAGCATCAAAGGAGCCTATTATGGATGATGTTATCAGTTCCTGCTAGTTTCAAAGGAGCCCATTATGGGCAATGCTACTAATGTCTATGAAGCATGAGAGCTACCATGGTCATTGTTGCCATAGGCATTGGGGGTCATTTTAGCTACTTGCTTAGGCATGGTGGACGTGTCTATGGGGACAGCTGTGAAGGCATTGCACACCTATGCTTGCAGGGTCAGTGTCACTATTATGGGCACCACTGGCTAACCTTTAGAGGGTAGGTGCCCCTATCATGGAGTGGTTGGTGATGGCCCACCATCGCAGCATCACATCACTACACACAGTGGTAGCGCTTGAGTGGGTGGCAATAGTGAAGGTTCTAGTGGTGCTATGGATGTGAGACTATGACAGGAACCATGTTGTGCACATGAAGGCACACCATTGGCACTAGTAGGTGCTGGAGTAGCTGGCGAGGTGTGCTTCATCTGCCGTCATGGACCTAATGCCAAAGGTAACATGCCATTATACTTGGCAATGTGAGGTCTCTGGTATTGCAAATTTAGCATCCTTGAGCTACACCTATGAATAGTGGAGTGGTTATTATCCCTCCCATGTGATAATAGTGTAAGTAGCAATGCACCAGTGCCCTACCATGAGTTGGTAGCACAACATGCAGCTTTGCTCCTCCCAACCCTACTAAGGTTAGATTTTGGGTTTTTTCGCTTTTTCTTTTGTAAAACCTGGGGGAGTGCCTAGGTTCAAACCCATGACCTTTTGCTCAATTTTTTTTATAAAAAATAATAGTTTAATAATTTAATATTACTAAATACACATAAAATAAGAAACTTTAAACATTAATATCTTTCAAATTGTAAGTCCGATCAAGATGAAATTTGTACCATTGGAATTGTCTAGATGAATATTGTCATTGAATATAATCTTAAGGTTCAAAAATAAAGTTGAATTTTCAAGATTTTGAAAGATCCAAACTAGCTTATTCTATCTAAATGACATTATCAAGTTGATATATGGAAAACATGATGACTTATAAATGACTCTAAGTTGCTTAGGATAATGATTTTCAATAAAACAAGATCAATTCAAGCATTGTTACTAACTTTTTGCAAGAAACTTAACAATGATCTTAATCAATTAATATTTATAGTATTAAGATGGGTAAGAGTTACTTGGATTAGTGTACCCATGCCTTACCAACATCTTTTGCAATTGATGAACCTTGTCAACATCTCTTGCAATTGATGAATCCTAATGAGGCATAATCAAATCTTTGTCAATCAATGATATCCATGAAAAAATTTTGTTGATTGGTGGGATCTATGTTATTTGTAGATGCCTAATCTATTGTTCATGAAATCAATGGAATAGTATCTTCTAGCTTACATAGATCATCTAAGACATGGTATAAATGGTGATGATAAATGATTTTTTCTATGTTGTGGTTTTATGGTTCCTCATTAGATTCATGTTATAGTTGGCCCATGTTTCTAAATGGCCATTGGATCATGGTTTTCTTTAATATCAATTGTGACATATTATCCTTTATTGTCATGGAAAATGTAAAATATACGTTAAATTAGACATTATGTGTAAGAAAATAATAAACCAAACATCAAATATATGTAACATTCGACATTATGTGTAAAGAGAATAATAGAGAAAATGCATGATGAGAAAGAAAAGAATGATTCATTGATATGAAATAATATATCTAGATCATGCTTTGAGAGTGTTCCTTAGGGTTTTCTTCCTTTGTCATCTAACCCTTTAGCGGCAATCTAGCACTTTCATCATAGTTAGGCCTATAACTGGCTAGAAGGGATGGCCAATCCACTTCCTATTCCACTTCACATAGCTCTTGTGACTTGCCTATACTGGCTCTACCACTCCATGCATGGAATGACCTCTAAGCCCATGTATAAATGCATTATGTCAAACCCCCAAAGGTTACCTCAAGAGATGCATTCGTTATTATAGTATGCCCCTTCGGGTTTCAATTACAACTATCCTTTTAGGTCTTGTTAAGATAACAATAACACTTGTTATGAAGATACACCATCTTCATTATGCAATAGCATCATTTTTGAATGGGAATTTTGCATGTGATGACCTCATTCTCCTCTTTCTTATCTACAAGAACAATAACCATGAAATATAGAATAAGTTAGCACATTTTCCTACATTACCAAAATCATAACTTAAACTATAACTTTAAAATAATAAAACAATAAAATAAATAGAACATACCTTTAACTCCATCATGCATTTGGTTAAGCTTGATGATCAGTTTCTTCTTCGTGGGCTCTTCTACAATCAGCATTGCCACCAAAGGCCTCTTAAACTTTACTCTAGCTAAGCTTGTAGCTTCAGCAAGTAACTTTTTAGCCTTTTTCATGTCACCTTGTACAACATGGGCTCCCTCACCATGCTACCAAGGGATCCATAACATTTCCCACCAAAGCCTTTGGTGGTGATGGACAATGAGTCACCCACATGTTCTAGTGGATCTTTGGCATGTGTGGTCTTAACAAGGCTTCTTATCCAAGGCTTAGTGATTTGGGATGGATTCTAGGTTATCCATTGCTCATCCTTCTTCATTATAAGGAATTTCACAAAACTCCATAAATAAGCTATGAAAAATGGAATGTGTATAGGGCACTTTGTTTTGAGATTCTCTCGAAGCTTTAGGATTTCATGCTGCAGACTAGACACCAAATGAGTGGCCTAGTTGAATTGGATGATTGCCATTAGGACCTTTGTCATAGTCCATGCTTGCTCAATGCCTAGTATCTTTCCTTGCTAAAGCAACTTCAGAAACACATGAGATTGAAATAAGGGATACATCTCTTTAGCCTTTGGAATTTGGAACTGGCTCATAAAGAATCCCTTGTTGCCACAGTGAGTGTTTAACCACTTCTTAGCTTCCTTCTAGCGATCCTCCTCCTTCTCTACTTTTATGATAATCATTGTGCCCTCATAGGAAACACAAAAGAGGTCAGAAAAGGTGGATTCATTAACATCCAAGTTACAGTCACACCATGAACATGGGTGATGAACCTCTTGACTCCTTTTCTAAAGGAGTCAATGATGTTAATCATTTCCACAATGGGAACAATGGGGCTTAGGGCCATGAAGATGTCAAGTAGGCATCCTTGAATCATCCTCGCCTGAATAGCCTTGAATGCATTATCAATCAACCAATACTGAGTAGGTTCTACCTCTTCGAACATGAGAGTTAACGTTTCCTCAGTTTGTCCTGAAGTGATTACACTCACTTTAACTAATGGCACATCTCCTACACCATAACAAAAACAGCCTGTTAGTTTTGACATAGGTGCATTGTATAAAATAAAAAATAACAAATATAGCCAAATTAAATCAGAACTAGTATAGCCATTAAAACAACCAAAGCCTAAACAATTCAATGACCAAAGATAATCAAAATCAACAAAACATTACTCACTTTGCCTATAAGATAAAGGCATCCTTAAGGATCTAGGAGATGAGTTCACTTCAACATCTTGGAATGGGTTTTCCACCCAATATGAATTGTCCTATTTCTTAGGCACCTCTTGTAGGTCTTGGGATGATGTTTGATGTAATTACCAAACTCATCTTTCAACTGGTCCATCACCTCAAGCCTTATGATTGGGCTTTTGGTGAATACCCCCACTATTGTTTGGACTGAGGATAAAAGGTTATCATCTCTAATTAATCCTTGATCATTTACCTTGTATATGTAGGCAACTAAAATAATGAATATTATTTTAACTTCATAACATAAGCAAAATGAAACTAAACCTGAAAACACAAATTGTAAGAACTACGCATGCCCCTTTATGCAGTACACAGTACCTAGGGGGTTCTGGAATAAGGTGTGCACATGATGGTCCACTAGCAAGGTGTTGTCCATGTTGTATTGACTGAATTTGGGCATCTCCCAAATTTTTAATAATTTTCGAGTGCCCATAGTGATTGTGTCATCTTGTACTTGACCATTTGCATAGACATTAAGATTGTCAATTAGAAATTTCACGATCATGCTGGATGAGTGAGGAAAAATGGTCTCAATAATGGCCACTACAATTTTAGAAGTTAAGTGTGACCAAATCATCACACTAAAATTCTAAATTAGATAAATCATGAACTCTCTTGCTTTGGGTATAATCCATAGCAAATGATTTTTCCACTCCATGTCAAGGGTTGTGGGGTGTTAGGACTAGGCACATGGATGCAGCATAGGACACCCACCAGCTTTATGACAACCAAGATGGATTTTAATAGATTATAAAAATAATGTGCTTTACCAATTACTAAAAAATGATAAGGTAATTTTTTGGTCTTAAATTGATATCTGTCTGTACAAATCATATGCTAGTTATTGGAGTTTTTATTTTATTTTCATTATGAGTTTGTTATCCATTCTAGGCTATTTTTGTACAAAGCATTACAATTTCAAGTAGAGTAAACATTAAAATTCCATTCTATATTACAAGTAGTTTGAAAATTCAAGTTTTATATGATAGTAATGGACTTGGTGATTTTTTCCTTTAACACTATGTTGTACCTTTGGTAAATTTTGTAGAGACCATTTAATGATGCTTCTAATTACTATCTTAGCAGAAACTCCTGTAATTCTTTCCATAAAAAGGTTCCATTTGCTTCTAACAAATAAAGCAACTCTTAATGTCAAAGGTATTTGTTGAATATTTTTACAGGAAAAAATTGTATTCTAGCAGCATTCCTTGTAGGAACTATAGGCATCCATTTTGAAAATGTTGAAGATGACATTGTTTGCATTTTAATTTTTATGTATATGCCATCTAGTATCTATCAACTTTTGGTGTGATAACAAAATATTTAAAACCAATATTTGACATGTTGAATCTACAATGTCTTTTTTCAAGAATAGATTATTAGTAGCTTATTGTACATTGGTTTATCTATGAATGAACCAATGTTGTTAGGGATATTTGCGTTTCTATGGAATAACGGGTTACAAGACCTTATGCATATACATCCTTGATGAAATTTTTCCCTACATAGATGTTGATGCCCCTATTATGAAACTTGTAGAGTTCTTGTGAGTACTCATAGAGTCTTGAGTTTTTTTGGTAGGCCAAGTAACTTGCGACTCACAAGCAAGGTCATAAATCTGTATAGTTTAAAGAGGTCAAAGGGGTAAAAAATTAAATTTGAATAAGTTATTTTCACTATTTTATTAGTTTCCCAAGTAACTTGTTGAGTCCAAAGTTCATGTTCAGGAAAATAAGAGACTCACAGAGTTTGACTCTCATAACACTCGTTGATGCTAGCAAGCAATCTTTAACCAAAAGTAAACAAGTGACCAACAAAGTAGTGGATGTAATAAACCTTGTAGTGAGCTCAATTTTCAA
>MNCI01021754.1:99756-114441 GCA_015680685.1 Gnetum montanum
ACTTCCACCCCTTTATCTAAGAACATCAATCGGGAGAAGTTGGACACTTCTAAGAAATTCAAACAGGCATTCATTATTTCAGATCTCTCCCTTTCCATTCAGTCATGGGGGAGATGGCCACCTATGCTAATCATTTGGGGCCCTCAGTTCTTTTTAAGTCTTTGTTTTACACGTTTTTTTTTACACATTTTTGTTTTATACATTTTTGTTTTGCACATTTTGTTTTACACGTTTTTGTTTTACACGTTTTTGTTTTACACATTTTTGTCTTATACAATTTTTTTTTTTTACAAATTTCTTTAACTTTTCTTGTTTTTGTTTTACAAAATCGTTCATAATTTTTCATTTCTTGTGTGTGTGTGTGTGTGACTTATCCATTTTGTTAAATTTTTCACCAATAAGTATTCTTCATGATGGTATGAACTATTTTTATAGTGATTGCTAATGTTTGATTTTTACCTTTAAGTCATGATGTTGATACTAAGGTATGTTTCTTTTGATATAGCAGGAAATGAGTTCACTTCATCCATACATTCACAAATTTCTATGGTCTCTCTCGGATTGAAAATGTATGGTCCTTTTCTAAATAAGAACTCTTAATGAATTGATGACTGGTTCATTTCTCAAACTAAGGAAGGACTCAAGGATTGAAAAGGGTGTGACTTCAAGGGAACTTGATGCATTTGTGTTGGCCATTCTCTTGGGTGCTTGGATGTTTTCTTCTTGAGTTTTCTTACCTTTTTGACGTTACCTAATCATCGGGAAGCTGAGCAAATAAAAATAACAAAGTCTTTGCATGGTATGGTTCTCACGCATAAACATATAAAACAAAAAAAAAAAACTGTGAGAATCCAAAGCACACCCCTTAGAAAAAATAATTCCTTGGGCTACAAGAACTGGTTATGGAACTCAAAATAAAAATGTTCCCTCTAACTAAGGCCCTTCTCGCTTTCCATTCTCTCCTCCTTCGTTTCGTCGGAATGGTGGTGACTCTTGGGTGAAGGCATTCTTGTTACTTCAAGAGGATGGATTGGCCGAATGCATTAATGCGAAGTCACTGGAAGTGGTTTGTTGAGGCCGGACTTGGAATGGGATATGCTAAGTCAAATTAATCATAAAACACACAAGGGGTTGTACACCACCTTGTTCTTGGGATTCCATTCTATTCTCTCCATCCTTCTCTTCATTGCCGGTTGTATCATTAGTGTATATTTTGGTTGACGCATTGTTTTCTTTTTGGTAAATTCTTGTGGTTAAGACTTTAACTCTTGTTCCAAATGACATTCCCAGAGTCTACGAACTCTTTGAATGTGGGTTTGTCAGGGCATTAAGTGCATGAGCCTGCTTTGGGGAGGACCCACTGACATTCCTCTTTGGTGCACCAGTTAAATTCTTTCCCTTAACATTTTTGCAATCTATATTATTTTGTTCATTTTCATCTTGACATCCATTTCATCGACGTTATAGTTGTCTTTTTTTCTCCATATTTCTTGTTCTTTATTCTTTCTCCATTCTATCACTACCGGAGGTTCGCTCTTAGTCATGGGGGTCTAGATCCAATTTTTTTCGATTTTCTCCTAACCGCTACGCCTTTGATAGTCACCAATCTTATATTTCCAGATCCGCATCAGCCATACCACAACTCAGCCAATGGACCTTTCACCGAAGCAAGGTATCAATTGTATTATGATTCATTTACCCTTGCTAACATAAAGACTATGTTGTGTGTGCAAATCGCGATCATACAACCACGGATTGGATCTGGAGGGAACACTTGGAATGGAGCAGTGCTGAAGTAGCTATGTAAAGAATGAGATGGATAGCGCGCTTACGGATGGACAATGAAAGGTGCAATCTTGGCATTGGCAGCAGCAAAACTTCTTTCTCTCTCTCTTTCTCAGCTGCCAAATGAGGCCTGATGTCAATTGTATAAAGTGTTCACTCTTGTTGTCATGAACACCAGTTTTGTCTTGTCTTGTAATGATGATCCGTTCACATGTCATCCCATTAGTTCCATTTTGAGTCAATAATCCCATACTGTCCCAATATTTTGTAAGGAACTTGAGGACGAGTTTTTATTCAGTCATGGGGGTATGATGGGATGCGATATTGCGTCCCCCGAGATATCGCATCCCCCACGATATCGCGTCCCCAATATCACATTATGTTGTCAAATCTATAAATAATAGGCGACTCTCCCTTATTTCTCATTCTAGGCCTAGACCGTAGTGAAACTCTGGTAGTTTGATCCCTCCAGAGATAGAATATTTTCCATGTGCTCGCAGTAGGAGCTCCAAAGTGAACGGATCTATATTCGAGCAAATATTGTACCTAAACACATGTTTGTGTATGGCAATAAAGACAAACTTCTTGGATAAACCTTGCAGTGCATGGAATAGGCTAAATAGGACTTTATTTACTGCTATTTATTGTTTATCATTTAAATGCTTTATTAGTCATTAAATCTTTCTCAACCCTTCTCTCCTAGTTAAGTGCCTTAGTACGACTGCTTCGAGCATGTGCGTTACGCTTGGTGATCCCAGCAACGATTAGCGTTTGGTAACCAAGGTTGCATCGGTTCAGGGTGTGAATGGTAAGTGGGAATGGATGCTGATGCTAGGTTAATTAAGGCTTAGTTAGTTAGTTAAAGTTAGTTAATTAATCTCTTCACCCTTCACCTTATCAGCATAGGAGATAAAACAGAAAAGACATAAAAATCATATACCTCAGACTTACTTAACCATACACCGTGAAAAATACAAGTAAGTCTGGGAAGACAACGAATAATTAACCTTAGGTGTTTCATGAGGTGTGTAGGCACTTAGTCTGCGGAGTTCGACCAGATCGCGCATGTAACGCTCGTATTCGTATGGTTGAGTGTAGGGGCACCTCACCACTCATCACTACCTATAATGAGAAGCTTTTTTTTCCTGTAATTTAACAGGCATCGTGTTCTAAAATGCTTTCTAGCAAAATGAATGCTTTAAATAATGGACTAGCACTTTGTCTCATTGCCTAGCGAAGTTGGACTTGAGAAACGTAACTTCTTTGGTCCATTGGTACTTGAAATTCTTTTAACAAGCATCTTGTTACATTTAGCTAAGTAGTGTGGTATATGGTATGGTAGCTCATAAGTGTACAAAAAATATGAATGTTGTATATGCATACTATGTGATTGACATAAATAAGATATAGTTCAATAATGAGACTTGTGGTTGGTAAGGAGAGGCATAGTTTGCAAGATTATAGGATGTGGTTTGTAGTATACAAAGTTGAGCAATTTTAGAAAATCCATCATTAAACCTTTTTTTAGGGATTTTAATTAACTTGTGATTTGGGATTTGCATGCCAAGGCTTTTACTAGTATGCTAATACTTCATTGTTGATAAGATGATGATGTTTATTTGCAAGTGTAATTTTAGTGTATTATATTGAAATATGAATTAAATAGTAGATTTTATAATTGTAGAAACATTATATTTATCTTATGGAAAATAAATATCCTTATTGAAAATCACAAGGCTAACCTAAGGAGTTGTGGGATAATTTTGCTCAAAGTTATCATTTTCCATTAATGCAAAGGCTAACCTAAGTGATTGGACTAGGCACTACACTATTCCATTAATGTAAAGGCTTATACAAAATAAGTATTTCCTATCGCATGAAAGGCTTATGCAAAATCAAAACTTCATCTAATTTCTTTCTTTATTACCATCCTTCATGAATCCTCTCATAATGTATAATGGTTGCTTTAACATATTCATTAACATTAAAGTCTCCTCCTAATAAATATGTTTTCTTCATTTGAAATTTATTGCTTTAACCCATAAAGACTTTGAGAAACTCTTTTTAGGAGTGTTACTTAATTCGAAGTGCATATACAATCTTATCTCCCTGACAAGAAAAAAACTTTTATAGAATTCCAACTCTTCAAATTAATGGTGCAAACTATGACATGTCTCATAGAATTCCAACTCCTCAAATCTACGCTACTTTTATAGAAAGATTAAGGTATGACATATCTAAGCAAAGAATTTTAAACCTGTATTTATAGTGCTCTTGATGCCTTAAAGTTGCGTACCTATTAAACACACCTACTGTACTCAAGATTCGTTGATTAATCGAAATAAATCGTTTAAGTTTACAGCAAAGTAATAAAGGAATATTCAGACATTGTCGTTTAGGCGCGCAGTCAACCAAGTATTCTAACAAATGTTTGCTTACCAGGTTGGAGATGTTGCAGATCTTTCGCCTCACCTATTTTCAACTCACATCTCAAGCATCCAAGTTCAATTTGGATAGTCATCAATTGGTTCATCTCCTGCAGCTATGGGACAGTCCTATGTATCTTAGTTACACTTCGTGTGAGTAATCTCTGCAAGGAAGTTTTCCCTTTTATTTTGTGGATTCACCATTGGCATTCCCTCTATCCTTAATTGAGAGCTCTTGGCTTCATCTAATTCTATGTCATTCTATTTTATAAAGAGCTAGTTTGTGCGAACATTTGGTTGTGTCCCAACTTGGGGTACCTCCTCTTATACTATTTGATTTTCAAGGTGTTTTCCAAGTGTCATTCACGATGCTCTCAGTTTCCCCCTTCCCTTAACCCTACTACTTCTTCAAGTTGTTGTAATTGATGCTCCTTTAATTTCAATAAAATTTCTTTTCGGGGTCGACACCCCCCATATTTGAATTTTTTTTCCGTAGAAGGTTTGATGAGCAAACAGAGCAGAGCAAAAATTGAAGGAAGTAAAATAGGTAGAGGTCCATGGCTCGAATAAAGCAAGATCTGCAGGAAATGAAAACGAGTGAAAGAAAATTTCGAACCAAAACGAGCTGACAGCGAGGGCAAAATTTCGCCCTACAAGCAGAGTCGGAGTAAAGCAAAATCCGTAGAGTAGAGTTCATCAAAATCTGGTGAAAAAGAGGGCCGAATCAAAGCAAGAGCAAAATTTTGGGGCACAGCAAAATCAGTCTAACAGGCAAAGAATTGAACTCATACCCTAGATTTGCCGAGTAATTTGTTCTATTGTATCGCCATAACAATTCAACACTAAATTGTTCATATCGTTTTTGACGAATACGCATAACTTTTTTTAAAAAAATTATCCTGCTGTGACATCAAGCCCAATTACATACAAAATACGCAGCTAGCCAGCTTCTGCTGAAAGCCTATATTAATTCACTTCTTTCTCACATCAGCTTCAGGAATGTGTGCAGAAATTGGCGAAATATTTTGGTGGATGCAAATTCTGAACTTCATAGTGTACAGGATGTTCTATGCTGTTCTTTGAGGTAAATGAACACCTCAATTTCATTTTATCTAAAGATAGGTAACGAGTGTAAAATTTGAATCCAGATAACTGCATTTATTTTCTGGAAAGATTACTTGTGGGCAAAACCCAGAGACAATCTGCTTAACTTAAAGTAGAGACTATAGGATAACATATGTAAGTTAAATTTCAAATAAAAATAACTTAAAAGCTTTCTAGAATATGGTAAATCCCAATGTTTGGTACATTTGCTGATCAAAATTGATGTTGATGTTGAACATTCCTTGTAGGAGCTATAGAAACCCATTTTTGAAGTACTGGAGATAAAATCCATCTGGTTTTTAGCTCATATACACAGACATAAAGCATGTAGTGCAAGGACAATCTTCAAGCACAGTTTGATACATGCAGCCTTATGTGTGATTTTCCAAAATAAAAAATTTTCAATTTTTTCTTCCTTTAAATGGAACAATGGCTGCACATCCTTTTGCAGATGCTTCCTACTTCTTGATTAGGAATTTGACTTGCTTGTTGTATAAGTCATATGTTAGTCAGTTAATGAAGTAATTAATTAGTTAGTTAGTTTAAGTATTAAATCCTCATTTATTCAGTCATTTAGCAAACATGATATAAAAAAATAAAAAGTATAAAAATAGATGTCTTATACCTCAATCACACTTAGCCATATGCACAGATTAACACAAGTGTGGGTTGGAAACACTACTTATAAGTACATAATTCAAGGTTAGGAATATCAGCCACTTGGGTAAATAAGTCCATGAAATTCAAGTTTGGATTGGGAAGATAACCACTTAAACTACATAATTTACCATTTAGAAATATTGACCACTTAGATAAATAAGTCTATGGAATGTGACCAGATCATGTGCACTTGTGATTGGTATAATTAGCCAGCTACTCATCACATTACCAACATAATGATCATGGTCAAATTAAACAGCTTCCAAAAAAGAAAAATAAAAACTTCAAAAAATGTTTATCATGTCATCTCCGCTTCACATATTTGTACAGCTGAGATAATTTCACAGATGGAAAAGAGCTGGACAATTAACTAGGGCTATGGCCATAGCTATGACAGCCATCGGAAGGACACAAAAGAACCCAAAAATTTGAGCTTCCAAAAAAAAAAAAAATTTGTGGCTACGCAATTATAGGCAAGATTAATTCTAACAGAAGAGGGACATGCCCTTGAAAATTATGCCAGGTGAACATGGCTTTAAAATTAGCTATCGGTTACGACTATTCTGCTGTACAGCTATGCTCTGCCTGTTTTGTTCACATTCAATTTAAGATTATGCTATTTCTAAGCTTAGCTAACAATCTACAGCTGAGGCATGATAAATTAGCCTTAGCCTGATTCTGTAGCAATTCTTCTTCAAATTATGGATCGTCCTTCCATCTACATAATGCTGTGTTGTTAATCTCCTAAATACGAAATACATCTACTTTATAGAATATTATTCATCAATGACAATGTTTATTGCAGGGTGAAGGACTGAAAGCACCAATGGGAAGGAAGAAACTGGGTATTCTGGACTGGGGTTTCTGGGATATTTCATAAAATGAAAGAGCCCAACATTTACAAAATCGTGCAAGGCAATGCAGAAAATGAAAGGTAAATAAACAAAACGGAAAGGAAAAGTTATAGTGGTTGCAAAATTCCATAAAACGTCCTGAAATTTGGTATTTAAAAATGTTTCATGTAATTTTTTGTTTAGCAGAATGGGTATCTGAGAATCTTCTTTTTGAATGTTTTGGCAAATGTAAATCTGTGATTGCAATTGAAATGTTGGAATGCATTTATGTGTTTGCCTGAGGCAGAGAGGTAAACATACTGCGAAGAATAACAGTTCGCTGATTTTGGCAGGAAACAGAACATACCGCAGAGACCCTCTTGATAAATTTAAGCATTACAAAGGGGGATGGAACATCAGCAATAAACATTACTGGGCTGTAAGAAATACTAATAACCCAAATCGGTTTTTGGCTACCAATATAGTTAATATAGTTATTGTTTATTTATGTGTTTTGCAATTGCAGTCTGTGGGTTTCACTGCAGCGCCCTATTTTGGGATTGCAATTGCTTGGTTTGCCCTTTTTGGAATAACTTTATGTGGACTACTGATTTGCCACTATCGGAAAAAGAGGGTCAATATCACATTGCATCCTTATGCTTACACCATTTCGCTTGTCCTTTTAATAATCTTCACTTGTAGTGGAATGTAAGTACTCCTTTTCATTTTTAAATATTCCAAATTTACTTTTCAAGAAGGTTTTAGGTCAGTTGTTTAGAATCCCTTAATTAAATTAAAGATATTCAGTTATATATGTTAAAAATTTTTATTTAAATGTTTAAGGTCTTGTTATTCTTTTGAGGATATACTTAGGCATTTTTTTTATCCATTTTGAAGATAATAGAATAATGGTGGTGTGAGATTTTACAAGTGCTGGAACTATCATGCTGTTCACTTTTCATTTTTACATAATTGCTGATGAAAAAGGCTGTGTAACTAAAATGAAAGCCAAATACAAACAAGTACAAGAATATTGACTTCCATATTTTTTTTTTCAGATTGATGTCTTGAGATGGATTTGTGGTTAATTTAAAATGTCATTTTTATGAAAGCTCAGTTCTTTAGCAATTAAAAACACCATAGTATAGTAATTTTTTAAGTGTAATTTGAAATTTGATAAATACAAAGAAATAAGATGAAAGGACGATTTTGTATGTCAAAGTTTGTTTCTTATCTAGCAATAGAAAAAAGAAGGGTACTTCTTTGTTATGATATATCAAAGATATATGATGAAAAGCAAGAAATGATGATAATAGTGGCTGATCTTCCTCTTTCTTCCATGATTCTTACAATGTGATTAGTTAGTAAAATGTTCCTTAAGTGGACCATGAAAGGCCATCTCAAATATTTCCAAGGGCTCTTTTTACATTTTGAAATAGTTTGCCTAAATGCCCAAGTTTTTTTGCCCATTGGCACTTACCTATGATGCTTGTGTATTTAATAATCTGGTCATTTTCAACTCTTTACTTTGAAGTATGAATACTCAATTGTTGTAACTGAAGATGCATTTATGTAAGTTTTGTTAGCTATTATAGAATGAAATTCATAGTTTTATTTTGCAATAAATAAATATTAAATCTGTGTTTGCCATTATATGATCCCATACACCAATGTTTTTTTTTTTTTTACTTTGGTTCAATTTTCCTTCTATTTAATTTATACTTTAATGTTAATTACATATAAAGCTTTAAAATTTTGTTTTTGTTACAAACTTCTGTGATATAGAGTTGGAAGTATCATGCTTTATAATGGACAAGTTCATTTCCATGGAGCATAACTCATACTATGGATTTTCTTGTGGGTGTTGCTGAAAGTACAGTTCAAACTTTGAGAAATGTGACAGATGTAATATCTCTAGCATTGGTAAATGAACCTGATCTTCTCTTTGTCCCTGAAGGTCAACATCAAAGAGCAGTTGATTCATTAAATAGAAAGTTGAAATATGCAGCTAATACACTTGAATCAAAGACAAATGATAATCATGAAAAGATTAAAAGAGTTCTTAATGCTGTGTATGTACCTCTACCCTCTGCTATCATATCAGCTTTCTAATAGTAATTGAAATTCATATGGTTTACTATAAATTATTTTTTGATGTAGGCGTCTGGCCTTAGTATGCCTTGCTACAGTGATGTTGACTTTAGCTTTTGTTGGTCTTGGTATGATTTTTCTTGCCCTCTATTTTCCCTTTAATTTTTATATTTATTTTACTTTTACATTTGCTATGTCTTATATTATTTGTTTGTTTTCTTCAAGTATCATCACAACGTGGATTGAGACATGTGGTATACGGGTAAGAAAAAGTACCTAAATTACAAAAATGTATGGCCTTTTAGTATGCTAATCATGCTGCATTTAGGAAACTTGATTGAATCACATTTTTTATGGTCATGTTGTTACGTCTTGTCATTCAGCTTGGTCCTCATTGCATGGCTATTAGTGACAGCAACATTTATTCTAAGTGGTATATTTCTTCTACTGAGCAAGTAAGTTTTTCTCAAGTCATTCTATCAATATGTGTTTGCAATTTTCCACGTCACTATTCTCTTTGTGTTTTTTTAATTTAACATTTTTCACTTTCACTATAACACTTTAGTTTTAGAACTGTAGCAAGTAGTCAACACCATCACACTCAACAAGGTTCATGAATATATTTGAAGATGGTTTCATTTATTCTAGTGCATAGTATGCAAAATTTGAACTGAAAAAGTGGGATATTCACGCTGATATTCTGCATGGAGTTTCTTGATTTTATTAACATTTTCAAAATTGTAATCAAAATGCTTTCCCCCTAATAAGCCTCATAGTGAAGGTTGTTTCAAGTTTTGCGTTTTTAAAGGGTGATTATGTAGGCTTTATTTTCTTTTTGTTGTTATATGTAATTTTACTGTACTTTTTTATTTCTTTGGAATTGAGGGCATACAACAACATTAATGGTTGCTGTCTGTATAGGTCACTGCATGTTTAAGAATTCTAATTATTTTTAGCTGAAATGGCCATATTTTCTTTTGTAACTGTATTATGTAGTTATAGTCCTAAGATGTTTCTGTTTTGTAGCCCATACATCATATTTAAGCTTAAAAATCTTAACCTTTGCAATTTGTAAAATGGAGTTTTCAAAGGGAATTATTTTTTATCACACAAACTTTGAAAAAGACAATTTTTTGACTAACAGTATTGGGGCTGAAAATGATACTATTTTTGTGTAGTTTCTTGGTTGGCTTAAATGGAAGAAGGGGCTAGGGGCGTCTGTTTGTGTGTAGTGGTTGGGGGTGGTTTATGGTAGAGACCTAGAATCCAACAAATTTTATAGCTAGACACAAAGTGCATTACATCATAGCTTCATAAACAACAACGCTACATCCACAGTAGTGATATGTTGGTTTGTGATTAAAATAACTAGACACAAAGTGCATTACATCATAGCTTCAAAACACCAATAATATGATAGAGAGAAAGGAAATGCTCAGTAGTTTGGAGGTGCCAATACAGGTTATCACCCTTGCAACCAATCCTGAAAAATTTCCCCTCTAGGTTATAAGAAAAAGATAAAAAATTGCCCTCTGTCAAAAGTGCCCTTTCATGTTTTAACTTCCAACAACAGGCTTCCAATAAATCAAAATAAACCAAAAAATAGTTTAAGTCACAATGATAGAAAATCATAAATCTTCCATCAGAAATTGAGGAATAGTACAAGGACCATCCTTCCATGCATGTAAGGAAGAAAAGAGAGAATTGATGTCTATAGAGTACTTCCTTCGCTTACTATGAACTTGATGTAAAAAATTTATATAAATATTCAACTTCAGCTCAAAATTGTAGCTCTGTCCTGTAGTATGTCACTTGTAAATCACATCACATTTGTACTTCCAAATGTAAAAAAGTACATCAAGCCTAAAAATATTCCAAAAAATATCAAAAGTGCCATTATTTATTGTCCTTGCACAAATACCATAAGTAAAAGAATTTTACAATTTTCGAAATCCAGGAACTAAAAAATACCATTGCGAAGCTGGTTGAGCAAAATAACAATGAACAAAAACATGTTTAATAGAATCTTCATGACAGTAAACTAGACAAATTAGATTATCAAAATTAAGAGTTGTAATAAATGTCCAATAGGACAACCTCTGTAATTACAACCAAGCAAAAAATTGCACTTTTAGCTAAACTCTAAGTTTCCATAAGTTGTTAAACCTTTGTATCAAATCATTCTTAATATCTTGAGTGTTCCATCTATGATTAAGGATTTTAAAAAGAGCTTTCTCTCTATCAAACCACTGTTGACCTTTAGGAATAGAAAAATTCATTATTTTAACATCATTAGGCCAAATCCAGTTATCTCAAAAACAAGATGGAAATTGAGAAGAAGATCCCAAGAAAATTGCCAAACACTTGTCATGAAGAATTTGAATAGGATGCCTTATTTGTTTTAATTAAATTGAATTTATCTTGAAAACTCTTCCCATTCTAATGACATAGGATGGCTGTATGAGAAAAAAATCTATGATATGAAAATTTCTTTTATGATTAAATTTAATCCTTTTCAAGTGAAAATCATAAGTAGCTAAAGTACTAATATTTCCACAACAAGGTGTCCATTAGATAGACATCTATTTAATGGTATCCCATGAATGTTGAGAAGGGTGCCATTGTAGATAAGAACTAATTTGTTGCCAAGTAGTCCAAATCTAGTGAAGCACAATTGATCATCCAGTTTTAATTTTGGCAAAAGTAATAACTCAAATTTTCCAGTGAGTATTAAACCAAAATTTTGAATTAGCTGGACAACTTGTAAAGCTCTTAAAATCTATTTGGAAGCAAGCAATATTCCTTGATGATAAGCTGAAGGAAAACCTAAACCACGAACTTTTTTGTCAAGAGTACAAAATTCCTAATTAACTCGAGGAAAGTAATGAAGAGCATCATTGTTTCTCCAAAAAAAAAAAAAAGAGAAGGGATTTAATCAATTGCTCTAACTGCTTGTATGATCTTTTAGAAGGAGCCATAAATGAAGAATAATAAATATGTGTAGACACGACCTTAAAAATTTATTGGAGAAAACTTAGTTTTGTTTATTACTTTTAGATAGCTCTAGCATAATTTAACTTAACACATTCGAATTGAAAATGCAACTTGTAACATGGCAATTCAAAATAAGCATTCATAAATATTTTAAAACACTTAAAAAATCAATATCATTGTCTTTCTCTTTATCCCATTGATGTGCTATGACCCCATGTAGACTATATCTCAGTCTGATGTGTTAGAGAGATTGAATCTGTGACTTGTGCAAGTTAAAAGCCTTATTAATAAGCTACATCACATTGACTGCTTGAGAACACATTTGTATGCAACGTCTATGATTTAAAAGAACTCTTTAAAGAGCTGGGAAAGGCTTTTCCATTTGACAATGTATAAGTCTATCTTTTTAAAATGAAACTATTACGGACTACACTGTAAGATTTAGGTTAGTCTCAATCAGCTGTTTTGTTCTTAACCAACTCTGTCCTATAACTTTGCCAATGTGCTTTATAAATTTACTGAAAAATGCAAAAGTAATTTTTGGGTAAGAACATCTTAGCACGTGCATCCCAAATTGAATACTTTATATACAAAGTATTTGTTAGCTGTCCATTTTTATTTTCATCACCAGTCCATTCTCTGTTTCAACATAACTTTGATCATCCAAAATAAAAGTGTACAGTGCATCAGAATTTTATCGTTTTAATGTAGGTTTAACTTACCATGTATCATTGTTTTGATGTTTGCTAGTGAGGTTCACCTCAATTGATTAGGGCTTGTGGGCAGTTTGCAAGTCAAGTTAAATTTCAAGGGCTATCTATGATCAATCTTTTTTTTTTTTTTAAATTATTGTTTGCTTTTTCAAAGTTTAAATGTGTGCCAGACGGTACCTATAAGGATTTGGTGTGATTGAAAAAGTTAAAAAACACAGTTTTATGCATTCATTTTCAAATGCATTTCCTTGTCTTAGAGAATATATCAGCAGCTCATTTGCTATTGGTTTGTCTATGAACCAGTGCCATTGCCGATACATGTGTTTCCATGGAACAATGGGTTGCACATCCTCATGCACATACCTCCCTGGATGATATTCTGCCCTGTGTAGATGTTGATACTGCTAAACAATCTCTAAGCCAGAGCAAACAAGTCACTAACGCAGTAGTAGACGTAATAAACACTCTTGTAGATTTTGTTTTTAATTCCAACCAGGAAGGATCAGGCATTACTGGCTACAATCAATCTGGACCATCAATGCCTTTTCTCTGCAATCCTTATACATCTGAGTTGGAAGACAGAAATTGTACCGCTGGAGAAGTCAGCCTTGAAGATGTTTCTGAGGTCAGTAAGTAATTGTTTTGCCTGTGCTTAATTTTCAAGTAACCTGTTGACTTGAATCCGAGTGATGGTAAAGTTCTTGTTTTTTCAAGTGATGGTAAAGAGGTTAGGCCTTTGTTTATCCACTAGTTCTCCCTCTCCCAGATAAACATTGAGCTTTTGAGTGTTAACCATTGTTGAATATGTATACAGTCCATAGATCTTACCACTAGAGTAACTGTCAGGTGTGGAAGAGCTATACCTGCTCTGTTGCATTATCTGGTTATTGTATCACAATTGGAAGAATGACTCCTGCTATATATGATGAAGTAGCTGAAGTAGCTGTGGCAGTCCAGATGATCTATGGCTTGTATAAATATGCTTCATTTCTGATAGATCTCAAGGACTGTACATTTGTGAGAATTGTGTTTACAAACATAACCACAGAGTACTGCCCTGACCTTCGGAAACAGCTGCAGTGAATGTACGTTGGTTTGACATCTGTGGGCACAGCAATTTTGTTGTCCATTATTCTTTGGATTATTTATAGTAGGCAACGTAGCTACATGGAAAACTATTACAGAACGCATCCAATTCGCAGGGGGATCCAGTTCATTGTAGGGAGACTGGACAGAGTTAGGTAGGAACTTTTACTTAACAACTGTTGTTTGTATTTCTGCTCCCAAACATTTACCTTTGTGCACAATGTACGACTTCATGGGAGACAGTCTGTTTTTGCTTTTCTAATAAACTATTTTAATGTTGCACTCTTTTTCCCAAAAGATCCGTGGTACAGAAGCCTGCAGAGGGTGCCCAAATTATATCTATTTTAAGTTTTATCAAGTTTTCATTTCTGGTTCTGTGTCAGCAAGCTGTCTATCTGTTGTGTTAATAATCAGTCACTTATATAGGGAATAATCAAGGTTTCTGAGTTGGCGATTGTTTTACTTTGGAAAAAAATACATCTTTAGCTATGCATTAGTGATGGCAAATAAAATACATCTTTAGCTATGTAATTCTACAAAATCAAGAGAGTTGTGAACCAAATAAATGAAATTGATAAGCTTAAAGATGTATGAGTGTTTTCGGCACGGGGGTAAGATTATTATTAGGAGATCAAATTTGTATTAGACTTGGTGCATTGATGCATGAATGGCATCATGCAAACACGACAAGAACAAAAATTTAGAACAGCAATAATATTGTTATTAGTCTTTGTGTTTATTTTTGGTTCACATGGTTAAATAAAATTCTTATGGAAGAAAACCTTGAATGTTATTTTGTTATGGTTTGGGGCATTATGAAGTTGATGGTTGTCATAAATGGTTTTTTGAGATATGGTATATTTATAGATGATTGATTACCATTTAAAAATCAAAAAAATATTAAACCAATATTTGGATGGCTTTATAAGAAATTGTAAAATATTAGCAAGAAAATATGTATAAAAACTTAAATGAAGTTGTAGGTAAATGTAC